>KN471691.1:34455-74339 GCA_000787095.1 Periophthalmodon schlosseri
CACAGAGAAAAAAATATCATCTTGAGATTGAGATGTCTATAGTAATACAGTTATCAATATTCAAATGGAAATGGTTTAAAGGGGATGCATCCTGATTGCCACCGCAAATTAATTGTAATTAAAGTGTTGTTGTATAATCAGTGAGTGAGTGCTGTTAATTTACTGGCAGCATAAGATTATCGTGTCATAGTAATTTTTGCCTTAATCCCATCTATGTCTCAAAAAAAAGAACTAGGAATTATTGCCACCGCAAGCCTCTTTCACCCACATTAAAAAGCTGTTCCTTGCTTGTTTTCTGCTGTTTTGTTTCACACATGTTTAATTCATTTCTTCTTCTCTGCTGCTGTAAAAACACATAATTGTTCTACATACTTCTGCCCTGTTTGTATCACCTCCTATTCCAGGAAGCACTGACCAGTCTGAGAGCTCATTTAACCAGATTTGGGACTGGCTCAAAGGGCAGTGGCTTGAAAGAGTTTTATAGCAAAGAAGACGTGACTACACAGCTCTAAGAAAAAAAAAAAAAAAGAAAATGTTTTGGTTGATCAAGAGATGTTTCAGGATCATTTTGTGTATGTTACAAAATTGATTCTAACAGCAAAACATACTAAAGCGACTATACATGCAAATCTTGTGATGAAAAAAAATGAAAAAAACTACTTTATAAGATCAGTTTTGGTCAAACCCTTTACATAACTGGGTTTGTATGTATCTTGAGTGAATATAGTTTGGACAGGTTTGTGTTGTGTATATTAGACCGTCTAAAACACTCCTCACATGTGGAAGACGTTGTCCTCTGTCAGCCTCAGCGATAAAACAAAATTGGAGCTATTACCGAGTTTGACCCTCGCTCTCTCTGCAGGGCACTAAATATTATTGCATATTGCGCGGCTTTGATCAGGAACTCAATTCAAACGTCTAAGTTAAAATTGGTTCCCGAAAATGCGATATTTAGCCTTTTGAAATCTGGCTTGAATTGGAAAAGCAGTAAATGTTGAACAATCTCTAATGTGATTTGTCTGTAATTTCTTTCAGGTGCCTTTGCCAATGGTCTGAGGAAGACAGGACGAGATGAGCATCGAGCTTCACTGTATCTGCTTGGATGTACAAAACTGACTATAACCAACTATAAGAGAGATTTCTGAGCCACTGGAGTTACACATGTACCTGGTTAAGAAAATGAAGGGATAACGCCTGACACGCGGCAGTGCTTTGCTTTTAGTGAGAGGAGAGCAGAGCGGCGGTGGTGTGGCGAGGAGGAGCGTTACCATAGAGCTGAGACAAACATCTGAGGGTGTCCACGATGTGCTGATAACCTCATGAACGCAAGAGGTAAGGAGATACTACTCAAAAAGAAATACTTTTAATAATCATTTTCAGATTTGTATGTATGTTATAGGCCTGCAACAGTTAATCATTATAATCAAGACTTTTCTGATTATTAAAGTGTAATCAGATTTTGGTCATTTTCAAACATCTATACAGATTCTAAAACACATGTCAAAAGACCTTTATAACAAAGACAGTGGCATTTTTAAACCAAAATGTCAAAAAGAATTTAAAAATATCAGATTTTCATGGTTAGAAATATATTTTAAAAAGCTAAATGTACAATAGAAATACTGAAAAAACTGAAGAAAATGGTGACTCGTCGACTCCTACAATAATAAAATAGTTAGTCGTGGCCCTAGTATGTAGTGAACATTTTATCTTACAAATAAAAAGTGGTAGGTTTACATTTGTAGAAAAGCCCATGAAGTTATCACACGTTTAGTGCTTGCATAGACATACATTTGAGGTTGTAGAGGAAGCAGATACAAAGCTGTGGTTTGTGGTTCAGCTGCCTGACAATAAAAGTTAAATAGTGAAAAAGTCTGTTGATTGTGCAAAGACCATCTCCCCTTTTACTTCTACGTTTGCAGTGTTTATTTCAGTTTTAATGGTGTATTGTAGCTCATAGTAGGGCCTTTTGCACCACATTATTGCAGTTTTGCTGTGATTACTGAAGAAGTGGATACATATAAATTTGTGTAAAGTCCTGACTGTACTTTTACCTGTGTCATCAAATGCACATCACAGATACAATCTGGCGTGCGTTCCCCTCCCCTGCCTTCTGTTGCAGAGTCTCATTGGTTTCCTCTTTTTTGTCACAGCTCACTGCATGTTTTATCTTGCTGCCTTGGCACTTTTCACACAGACCACTTTTAAACCACATGAAGAAAAAAAAGTCATTGTTTCAGGAGCGGGACATTTCCGCTTTCATTTTCAATGTCATTCTTTATGGCTTAAAAGTGCACTTCTGCTCACTGACTTTCTTTTGTGCGGCAGGTTTAAGTTTGATAAATATCACAGAGATGTGTTGGAAATGATCCTGCCAGAAAAATCTCTGGGATTATTTCTGGTCCTTTTCATTCTGTTTGCAATTTTAGTCAATTGCTTTAGCACATTTTTCAAATCAAAACCACTTTTGAAAAACAATCACTCAACAAATCCAAACTGTGGTTTTCACTCACAGTTTTTTTAATGATCAAAATACTTGCCCCAAAGCATTTTTGCATCAGAAGCATTCATCCACTTCACTGTCACTGTGGAAATAGAAGGGAATTTATAACTGAACATTTATTTTACATTTCTGAATCTTAAGACTCTGACATACATATTACAACAGGTTTTGAAATTTGAAATAATCTGTTGTGATATTTTATAGGCCAGTACAGTATCAAATGGGGTGGAGAGCAGAGAGAGACATTCAGCTAATTGTCAGATCCAGGACTTGTACTTTCATAGCCCTGTTGCCCTACATATTGCGACCTAACCTGCATCCGGCCAACAAACCAAGCCATTCGGGAACAATATATGGTTCATTGTACATTTGCTCTCCACAGTTTTACAACAGAACTTATGCAGTGATATCATCGCTCACACAGACAGAATGATATCAGCAGCTCACATAGACATAAAGCCGTAGGTTCACTGTCACTGCTGAGCCCATCGGAGGCCTCCGTAAAAGTCCTTTAGTGTCTGTTTGTGCATGGTTCTCATTATGCGGTGCGCGGCTTTGCTCCTCACATTGCTTTGAGCTGCCTGATGCTTTTAGCTGTGGTCGCTGTAGGCCTAACCATCTCCTCCTGTATGTTTGCATGCTCCGGAGCGCTATCCCCGCGCGTGTTACTGAGTGCATGTTGCGGTCGGCAGGGGGCTTTGATCTGCCGGTTCCAGTCAGATTTGGCAAATTTTGGATTTTTTTTTTCTGGGAATATGAAGTGGAGACGGTTCAGACAGGCCCAGGAGGAGTCGATGGAGACGCGATGAGATTAGAGCTGTGACGTAGTTTTACACAAATCTGTTGCACTTCTCTAGGCTCTTTTGCTGATATAGATGCTCATCTATGCACCGAGCCCTAACAACAACCTATGTTTTATTTATTTATCTTTCTTTCTATTTCCTGCAAACTCTACCATGATGTAAATGATTAGAGGGAGCAATGGAGATCGACCTCCCTGTCACTGTGCAATACTGTATTTGCTTTTTTCTCTCAAATTGCAAGACAAATAATCTTAATATATAATTTCACTTTACACATAGCACTAAGCAATATACTTGTTCCCATATGTAGGATTATTTATCTCTGGCTCAGTAAAACCAGATGTTCCATACACTGTCAAACTTGTTCATTGCACTTGTGAAATGTAATGCCTTTGCAGGAGTAACAAACCACTGGCCCCTCCCACCTGCTGCCGCACATGTCTCCTGTGCTAAACATGACAACAACATGACATAACAGTGTCATATGAGCCACTGAGAAAGGAAAGCCTTTTTACAAGCTGATCTTCAAGTCCATTTAACAGTTCAATAAGTAGTACAAGTATCCACAATTCTAGATAGTGCAGAGACAGATAGATGTGCAACTCAAATTCCATCAAATGCACAAAATTATGTAAAAGTCACAAGATAGAAATCATAAGAGCAATGCAACAGAAGCTGAAAAATTGAATAGTGGATAGGAGGATGCTGAGAAAGGCAAGTGATACTTTTAATCAGGGCTATGCAAAATCAAATTTTAATCGAGATTAAGATCAGTTCACACTTTTGAAGTAAAAAATTACTATATTTAATTTTAAAATGAATGAATGTGAATGAAATGAATGAAATGATGTGTATACACACACACACACACACACACACACACACACACACACACACACACACACACACAGGTAAAGATGAGAGACGTCACTCTATGCTATATGATGCTTGTTACCTGTTGGCCTATTTGCACTAAATGGGTCAGCAGCTGCTTCTTTGTTTGTGCGATGAGCTCATGTTTTTACAGCGTGACACTGTGACACACATATATACGTCCTATGACAGGTTTATATTTCAGCCTCTGCATTTCACAACAGGGGCTTTTTGGACTGTTTCTCATCGATCATGTCACAGATTCCTCTCATACGCGTGGACACTGCAAAAAATACAAAATATATAATAATTCAAAGTAGAAGTAGTTAATTTTGTTCCCAAAGATTAATAAAGGAAGTAACTGTCAGCATGATCAATGGATGTGTTGGTGTGGATGGATGGACTTGTTTAAAGGACACAGAATCAATCACTGATCAATGTGGCGTTTGTAAGACACGTGTTCAGATAGTAGCACCTATGTCTCATTGAGGTCCACCACAGCCACACAGCCCCACACGTGAGAAGTGAAAGAATCTCTCAATGCCTGGGGCTGCTTTTCAGAATGTAGTGAGGTCCTTCTCTCAGACTGGGGGCAACATTCACTTTTCCCTTATTGAACCTCATCGTTTCTATTAGCGAGACCCAGCAGTCACTATATTTCAGTAAAATTCAGCATTTTAACTATATTCAGTTTATTTGCTCTCATCTGTGTTAAATATTATTGGCCTATAAAATGTCATCTGAAACTCAGCATTATTGGCTGTTCAGTCGGACCTTGGTTCATAAAATCAAGAGTAGGGAATCTGTTATTTTGATAGCTGTTCAGTATTGAAACAGTATTTTCTTTGTCTTGATTATAATATTGTATAAAACTAATAATCTGATCATTATAGCAGTGAAAAGGAGCAAAGTACCACGCCTGTTTCAGCATCCTCTGTTTCTGTGTTTACAGTTGAGCGGAGGTTGAAAATCCATTAATCAGATTAGGTTAGAAACTGGCCACACTGTGAGAGCAGACCACTGCATGTTACTGGATTACACCACACTATTACAGTCTGGTGTGTGTTACTCTAAGCTACATTCAATGATAATGTAATGATATTTTTGCCGTTACTACTAAACCCAGATCTGTGCAATTAATCAAATCATTGGGATTCAGTCATTTCTAATCAGCAGTGTTATGTTTAAGTCCCGTTAGTCGAGAAACGTGCAGCCGGTCCTATCAGTGAGCTGGTTTGTGGTTTGAAGCAGAGTTCAGACTTCAGAGAAAGACATTTGACTATATATTATATGAAAAGAAAGTGATTCTTTCCTGCGTCAGTTGATTTTCTGCTTTTGATGCTTTCCTTTCAGTCATTATGTGAGGGGCATAAAGTACTTTCAATATTACTGTTTATTTTGATATTTCCTGTAGCAATATATCCTGCTCGCGTGACAGGCCCGGCTGCACATTTGCTATCGACACTATCTGCTTCTTGCGTGGACCTATCCCCCCGGTTCATCTCTTTGTGCCATAACAGTGTATTATTGTGGGTGCGCAGGGCCGAGGGTGTGTTTTCGTTCAGTTTGGCTGCAGCGTGGAGCCGTGGCCAACAGAACAAGTGTTAACAAGCTGAGCACAGACTGTATTTATTTAATCCATATGCCGGGGAACCATACAGCTGTGTCTGCGAGGAAAATCACTCTCCCAGACTGTCTGAGGTACGGAGACCTCTGCCAAGTCAGCGTGAATGAGGCTCCTGTTGAGCTAAAGGAACACTGCAGCCAGTCAGCCATTTCTTATCACTCATAAGTTCTTTGAATCAGAAAACACACAAACTCTACAACATCAGATGGTTAAATGCTAGAGGGGCTGCTAGGCAATGTAATATTAGGGTTGTGAAAAAAATCTGTACCCAGATAATAATTGATACTAAAACTGGAATCAAAACGCATTAATACTGAAATGAATCACATAAAAAGGATCCTCAGATGTATCAGAACTAGACCATAGACCAGTATTGTTTTGTGCTGAAAAGTACATTCTATCATCTGATGTAATAGGTTTTTTTATAATCATTGCGGTATCGAAATTGATGTCAAGTAACAAGTAGGTTTGTCATGGTAACACATTTTGAAGTTCGCTATATTGCTGAAGTAAATATAGAGGATAAACAATACTATTGAAACTAATTTATGCCACTGACACAATAACCCATTAACCTAATAACCCAAGAGAAGAGCAGAATGAAACACTTCAGTACTTAGTTTGCATCTGTAATGAGTCATAAAAGTTATTAGTTCAACCTCTTACCTATTAAATCCTATCATATAGCCAAAAAATAACCAAATATTTCCCATTCGTGCAAAAAAAGTACACGATAAATACTGACCCTCAAAAAAAATACTGTTCCAACTTTCATATATTAAACGATAGGTCGATATAGTGATTATTGCGATAGGCCTAGTAGTAACCAGCCTATTTCTTTGTATCAAAGTCAAGTTTTAACACTTTAAGATTTACATGACAATTTTGAAATCGTTTTTAATGAGTTCTGAAAGATATGTAAATTTGTAATAATTAATCAAATACTTCAAACATTTAAGGAACAGAGCAATGCAGAGTAATCTCCCAAACACGGGTTCAAAGGCTTTCAAAAATATGATCTTTTTGTTTTTATTGGGAGTAAAACAAAATAAAAATAAAAAATAACATTGTCAATATGTCCCACCCTTAGTAAATGTATAATTCCTCCACAGTTTATTGGAATCTGCAGATTTGTCAGAGCCCGAGTTCTGTGGCGAGTCAAAGTTGTGCTTCGGGTCGTTGCTGATACGGCAGTGCCAGGCCTGCTGCACGCGACCCGCTGATAAAGACCGAGCATGCTGGGAACTGACAGGACTGTGGCTAACTCCTCTGCTAACGCTAACAGCCAACTCCCGCAGCCAGCACCAGTGTGTGCATATGCCAAGGCTCCAGACAGACACAAAACAGAACGCACATAAGCGGCACATAGACAGGGCAGGCGGAGGGAGCTGTGGGACCAGATAGTTCCAAATTCTGCTCCTTTAGCTTCAGGTGCTGCGCTCTTGGTCTGCACCGCATCGAGCTTCACTGCTTTCGGCTTGGTTTGGTTTAGCTGCCAATGCGAGCGCGCAGGGAGGCAGAGGGTGAGACTGCCACTGTGTTTGTCTCTGCAAAAACCAAGAACAAGCTCTGGCAATAAGTGTCAAACAACTCAGGTCAACCAAAGAAAATGTGTAAACTTTAACTGAGACTACATCCCAGAGGTGTTGATACTGAAGCGCAGAACAACACTGTAGTATGTTGTTACAAAAATATGTTGTCAAAAGTGTCTTGTAAGTCTAGGTTCCATTCCACAAGGTTTTTCAATAGGCTTTTTACAATAATTACTATATCAACATGGAAGAAGCAGAAGAAGTACTCAATTTTGTTACTTAAGTAAAAGTACAGATACCGAAGCAAAAAATAAAGTAGTAAAAGTATCACATGAAAAAATCTACTTAAGTAAAAGTATTAAAGTTCTAGTTTAAAAATAAAAAGTAATTTTGATAAAGGTTTGTTCGGAATTTTGTTCAACAGAAACAATTGTTTGGCTGTTTTTTTGTTTGTTTTTTTTTTTGCTGTTTTTATTTGTAGATTTTTATTTCCTCAAACTGTGAACATGTAAAAAATGAACCCCTCAGACTTTTCAGCAGATCTCAAACAATAATAAAAAATACTTTTACTTTTCAGTTCTGTCGAAAAATGTAGTGAAGTAGAAAGTACAAATACCTGCTCTCAAATGTAGTGAAGTAAATGTAAAAAGTATCCACGTAAAAATTTACTTAAGTACAGTACTTCTACTTTGTTACGTTTCACCACTGCATTTACCTTTATTTCCACTAGAGGGGAACTTGAAATATATGAACATTTGAGATATAGAGTTTTGAATAATTCACATATCTCGGACTCGAGAATGACACCGATGACACTTTTTTTTACAGTTAATGCTATTTTAAGATGTGGTTAGGTTCATCTAGAAAAAAAGTATACTTTGAATAACTATACATGCCGTTAACCTGCTTGTTTTTATTAACCAGTGACGTTCTGTGGGTTAAATCAACAGTTTTGTGAACCCCTGCGAGCCGCCTGCAGTTGTGATTTTGGGCTCTACAAAAATAAATCTGAAACTGAATACAGCACAGTCATTTCAGTATATTCAAATCATGTTTTTGTAACCAGCCAACTTACGCCAACTTGCAACAGCTTCAGAATGATGTTTAAACGTGGTTGTGTTTGGTTGTTTATTTTAGTCTGCCTTTTTACCACATATTAAAGTGATTCTAATGTGCCATTCCAGTTGTCGGCCGTGTGCAGCTCTGTGTAGACCCGGCTCAGCTGCTTATAACCTGAGATTTATGGCGTCCTCTGTAGGAATATTAAATTGAAAACTACTTTTAGACTTGGAGAAAATAAGTAACCTCTCTGAATGCCTTATCCTGAGTGTGTACATTTATGTGTATGTGAGAGAGGGAGTGCGTGTGCTAATCTCAATGGCAGGTTCCTTGCCATTAGAGCTCCACTGAACAAGGCAGCGATTCATTCTGCAGGTTTAAGCGTGTGTGTGTGTGTGTGTGTGTGTGTGTGTAGCAGGTTTCTAAGCGAGGCGAGTGTTGTTTTTGGAGAATTGTTTCCGTGCGCCTGTCTGCACCATATGGCCTGATGTGGAAAAGGGCCCCTTTAGGGTCTGAGTGTGTACGGGAATTTACATGTGCGAGTGTGCAACAGAATATCACTGTGTGGATGTACACTGTATGGCCAGCTACAAAAACAAAAAAGCCCTTAAAAAAGAAACTACTTTGGCTAGTACAATATCATTATCTTTACTGTGTTAACGCAGCTGCTCCTGTAATCACAGTCTGAAAGGATTTGCTGGAATTGTCCGATTAAGATTCACCAACTTGGAATGTGTTTAGGCAGTTTGGTGCAAGCATAGAACCAAGTTTTAGACTTTTAAACACACACCTGCACCTGTTTTTAATCTTAAGAGGGCACCTATGAAAAAGAGCGCTCTCACTGGGTTCCCCCAATGACATAAAGAAAGAAGTATCCCTATAATAATGATAAAATTGGGGATTGTTTATATATCGGTATCGGTTATATCGAATTGTTTTCACCAATTTTCGTATTCGTTAATTATACACCAATTTAGTTGACATTTGGCACATATATTTTCTAACAAAGTAGAATGAGCTCCTTACTTTGGGTTGCCAGTTCCTCTGACTAAAACTAGCTGTAAACTCAAAAGTACTCAATTCTAAAAACTCACCCCTTAAAGATAATTATCGGATATCGGTATCGGCTGAAATCACTATCGGACCATCCCTCGATATAATACTAGGTGTGCATGGTAAAACAAAATTTGAAGGTCAAAGATGTCGTCCAGACTGTAGTGGACAGTGTAGAGCAGTGCAGTGATCAGAGCAAATACATCAGATACAGTAATGCAGTTTTTCTTGCTTAAGCCTGTGTATTTTGCAGATCACGTCCCTGTTACAATATAGCTCCTTATGATTGTTTTGATTTCACAGAATTCTCCAAAAATTATATTCTAACGAAGAACAAATTGGCAATCAGTAGCAGGCTGCTTTTCATCACAGCAATTTCAGTTGCCATAATCTACAGATTTCAAATGTGTAAAAGTCTCTTTTCGAGGCTTGATGAGTGCACTGCTTATTTGTACAACCACTATTATCTTTATCCAATTGTCTGCTGTTATTTCTACATCAATAGCCTCCTTTCTCACCTCGCTCTCACTTTCACAAATGACTCCAAATAATCCCTTTAAAATCCTACTCGGACCTCACCTCTCGTTCTCCATTTGTCTATGTTGTTTTTCACTTTGTCTAATTGGATAAACCTCGAGGCTGTGCTAACGACTCCTGAGGTTAACGAGCTTCTGTTAACAATCTGTAACTCTTTTTTTTCACAGCCAAATGCGCACTTTTGCAGACTTCACTGTATATGCATAGACTCCTATAGAATTATTAGCATGCTCATACACACAAGCTCTTCTGAAATCTGCAGAGTTGACATTATCGCTAGAGACCTGTCACGTTTGATTCATGACGGCTGTTTACTGCGTCACTGCCTAATCTGATGTTTAAAGGGAATTACCCGAAAAATAGTAATTACATTGAGGTGCCAACCTTTTATGGTATGTAAAAGAAATGAATAATGCACGATAACTTTATACAACTTTGAGAAACTACTTATCATGGAGATATAGTACAACCAGACTTGGGCCTCTGCTTTGAAAGCTTTGGATCCTTCGTAGGCCTGTCTCCATAATTACTATATCGACTTATCGTTCAGTATATGATGGAGAGAACAGTACTTTTTACTTTTTTACAGTGTCATTCTTTTTTCTCATTAATATCGTGTACACCTTTTCTTTGCACTCGCAGGAAGTTTTTTTCAGTTAAGCCTATTTGATAATATTTGAGCTGTAGTTCATCAGATACTTCTCATCTGTGATACTTTACAAATACCAGAACTAATTACTAAAATGTTTAATTGTGCTATTTATTCATTGATGGCTACATTATTACAATTTGCTTTACTTTGAAAAAGGTGTATGGGAGCGTCATGTTTCAGAGTTGTTGTGTCAGTGATAGAAAGTTGCTTCAATATTATCATTTATCAGGATATTTTTTTGCTGTCTGTGAAAAGGTGGGTTGGTTATCACTATCTGTTAGAAGAGAGCAACACTGTATGAGATGTGTTTGTAAGGGACTACTTCATAGACTGCCAGAATACCTCACCTGCTTGTTAATCATTGATATGGAAACATTTAATACAAGATCACATGACTGTATAAGTCTAAGGACTAGCCTCACCAGATCTGAGATGGAAAAAGGGCTTTTGGCTGTTTTGCTGCACAAAAATTGAATATATTTGGAGCACAAGCAAAATTGGATTCTTTGGTGCCACAAATGCAGTTTATTAAGCTGATAGCAAACTTTTATGCTCAAACCTGCACCTGTTTTTAATGTTTTAAATGGACTTGTTTATTTTGTTTGGTTTTGTTTGTATTGTTTTTGTATTTTGAACAGGGCAACCATGAAAAAGAATCTATCTAAGTGCTCTGATTGGGTCTCCTTGTATAAATAAAGATTAAAAATAAAAATAATTTGGTGAAGATTGATCTGAGGTACTCAACTTAAGCCCCACAACTCTACAACAACAACTCTAACACTACTACTGCCACTACTATGATGTACTTGTGAGATTGTACTGTATGTGTCAATGTACTACACCTATAACAAGAAGCCGAAACCCACGGATACAAATATATCAATCGTATGAGCAAGTGAATGACTTTTATTATTGCGAAATTCCTCATACTGCGCACCACTTCGATCAGTTATAGGGAAGTGACACAGAACCAGTAATTCCGAGGATGTTTTGCCCTAAACTTGTGAAACGTTCCTCCCATACAGAGGCATCATGGGGCGGCTTTGAGATGCTAAATCCCTCTAAGCTGTTATTGATGGCTCGATTCTGCCTGGACTGTCCTGGTAGTTCTCCTGGTGTGAACTCGACTTGGATCTCCTCCACCCTGCTGCTCCGTCTGGTATCTTGATATGGTCTTGTGTTCTGCAGCCACTTCCAAACATTTACATTTGGGCTTTCAAGTGCTGTTTATAGATGGCTCTTATCTGCTATCTCACACACACACACGCACACACCGCGACAGACGGTGAATCAAACTGTTGGACGTTCTGTTGCTATGTCCATAATAGGAATAGAAGAAGAGGGGAGAGAGGACAGCGCTGATAAAAGTGTGCCACATGGACAGAGGAGTGCAGATAACTTGACATGGCATTTTATAGGTTTGGGGGATGCGCTGAACAAATTTGGAAAAATGTAATTGTGTCTAAGAATGGGACGATTTTGAAATTTTGTGTCACGGTTATCATGGCCAAAATAATTGCGATTAACGATTATATCATGGTAACGATTAAAGGTGCTGACAGTTTAAAAGTGTTCTGGATATGAATATTTATAATTTTAATGTTATGAATAAGTCCCATGTTTAAACAACTTTTATATAATTCTACTTTGTTACCAGTGAAAACAACTACGATCTAGTGGAAAACATTATGGATAAGCAGGGCCCCAGTGAAAAAACTACGATCTACTGGAAAACATTATGGATAAGCAGGGCCATCGACAGAAATTTGGGGGCCCGGGTCAAGAAGCCTCACAATTCTGGGCCCCTAAGACCCCGGGGCCTGGGACAACAGAGACCTTTGTCTTCCCCCATCAACTCCCCTGCGGTTAAGTAGCTTTGTTCTGCACATTATTGTGATACAGTGGCGATTATCTTTGTTGGCAATTATCACGATTGTATAAAATGTCCCACGAATGATTATTGTGTGCCCTTTTTTATCATGATATTATTGTTTATCATCCCATCTCTAATTGTGTCACATGATTTTTGGTTTTCGTGGCTGCGATCTGAAGCACTGGGCTAGCGAGTTTTGTACTTGATAAGACCCCTTGTAGAAACTTTGTTCTCTGCAAAAGACAATTTATTTCAAGAATAATTGCAGTCTTTGTGATTTGGTATTTCAGATTATTCAACTAAGGAGCTGATTTCACACATCCCCTTAACACATATATCAGCATAAACGTCATCCCAACAAAGACCACATGAATAGCTAAAGTTCAACCCCATGTGTCACTGTTTAAAGCGCAAAAGTAAAACAGAACAGAGGTCGTGTGTGGGGGTAGCTGAAAACATGAATTTTTAAAGCAACGTCTGCGTAATCCCTCAGTCGTCCAGGGTAGGTCTCATCACAAAAAGATCATGCAAAATATGACTCAAATGACAGTTCAGACCTTAGGGTTGTGCAACGGACTTAACTAGTGACTCACTGGTCTCCTGTCAGACCTGAAGAAGCCTCTTAGAGTGGCGAAACGTATGCACTCCAAAACCTAAAGATCTTAAAAGCTGAATTTGCATAAGATGTCTCCTTTAATTATATTCGTAGTTCTAAATGGAATCAACCAAGAAAGCGTGATAAAACTATAAAAGAAAGTTACTAAAAATAAGACAAACGCAACACATCTCTACCCACCTCTGGGCTCCGCTTTTAGTTATACTTTATCGATCGCCTCTTGTGAAATCTCACCGTTTAATCTTCAGCCCTTAGACCGCCGCCTCTGCCACAGAACAGCGCCCTCGGGATGTTAGGGATTCAGCGTCTTGCTCAAGGACACGTAGGCAGGTCGGATCCTCACGCTCACATGGGAGTCAAAATGTCCTTTTAGCTGAGCAATGCTTTGCTCTTCAGTCATTACAGGCCAGCGCGCTCGGCTCATGTGCTTAAATCTTAACCTGTCTGGATAACGTTGCGACAGGTTCCCAGTGTTGGAAATAGGCTGTGGGGAGCAGGATGTGCATACAAAGAGCTATAGATTGAAGTGTCCAGTGGTGATGACAGGACAAGGACTACATCATGGCCGATCAAATACTGACCTCTGAGAAGGAAGAACAACCTTGGCTAGAAATCTAGTTTATCAGTGACTCTTTCAGCTAGTTAGTCCTAATGATACGGACTGGTATGTTCTCTCTACAGACTGCAGGGAATAATTGGGATTCTAAAATCAATTGGTGAAACAGACCTCTCTCAAGACTACATTTGTAAGGTTATTAGATTTTTTGACCAGTAGATGGCAGATGTGAAACCCTCTCTGCCCCCTCCCCTCACCTGACGTTTGTTCAGACTCACCTGTGCTCTCTGCTCTTCTATCAGTCACTATCAGACTGCAGTAATGAAGATAATGAACATAGCATAGTGGTGATATGTGAGAATACAACAGGTCCGGGTCGGCCAGTCTAATTTCAAATGGTAGATTTAAAGCTGCATTATCTACTTGATTCTCTTGCAAATGAGCAATTTTAGTTTTTTTCTCCCATAAGACAGAGAAGAGAAGAGAGATGATTGGCTGTGGGTTGTCGATTTTCTTTTTTCTTTTTTCCGTGTAAGCAGCCATGTTTGTTTTTCATCCGAACTGAGCATGTGTCTCTCTGATTGGTTAATCCGCCTGTCAGTCACGCACTCTGAAATCTGGAAGACAGGATACGGCTCCAGATCTACACGTAAACTTTTCTCAAAGCGTGTGGTTCTGTCTGACCAAGTATGAAAGCGCTGACGCCCAAGGGTTTATGAGAGTTAGAAACAAGTTAAACAGATTCATTAATTAATAATAGCTCATTAATTAATACTTATTCTCTTTACGGTTGGAAAATCAGGTACTTCCACTTTAAGTTTATTTCACAAGGAAGATACAGACTTACATTCACACATTAGAACAGCCAACAGAAAGACTACAGCTGAGTAAAGATTGACAACTTCGCATATCTTTTTAATGGGTAAGTGTCAAACAATTAGCAAGAGCATATGCCCGTAAATACCGGACATGCTCCAGTTTATGTTTTGATTGTCTCATTGTGTCAAATATACATGACGTTTCGGCTAATTAGAATGTTTTAGAAACCTTTTGTAAAGGTCACCCTGATAATTAGCATTGGGTTGGGTTGAGTTGTCTTTACTGAAAACAGTTTGCAAGATTCATGTAGTTAGAGCTATTGATACTGCTCTGATGACTTTATGAGTATCCCTCCAGGACTTCACTTGTGTTTGACAGCACATATATCTTCTCTTCTGTGGGACAGTTTTCATGTTTTGCTTTAATGAAAAAAATCTGTCATACAATAGACAGAAAAAGAAAGTTACTAGTGGAGACAGTACCAAAAAAACAAAGAACTGTAGTGTAGTGAGCAGGGGCGAGCTGTCAGTACAACATTTTGTATTTTAAGCAATCTTTTCATTTCATTTTTATACTTTTACCTGTCACTTTTGGAGCATTGACTCACTAGTACAGATTAGGGATGCACCGATCCAGCTTTTTGACTATCTGCCATTACCAGATATCAACAGATACTAAGACAGAGACTGAAAATATAATTTATTTCCTTTAATCACAAACGGCATATGGTGAAAAATGTGTTTTGTAACTGTTATTTATCATTTACAGTAACTACAGACCTGCTTTGAAAACAAACACATTCAGTATTACGAGGTTGGACAGTAAATCCTCCTGTTACACCAATTTAAAAGACCATAATGGGATATCGACTGAACCGATATCTTGGAACCGATATCCAATCCATAAAAATATGTAATATCGGCGCCGATACCCGACACCAGTATCGTATCGGTGCATCCCGGGTATTAAGATTAGGCCTAGATGATTCATAGGAAGATGCCTTGTATTGGTAGTGGCCATAAACATTTTCTATTAAACTATACATTCACAAGTGTTACTTTTTGAGCAGTATTTTTTTTTACTTCCATTTTGAGTAGTTCTGACATTAAAGAATTAACAATGGTCGAAATTATATATATTTTTGCACCATTCTGGTACGTCACACTAAAATTGAAAAGTAATTGTACCCTTCTTATCTGCTCTTGTGTCCAGAGAAGTTCAGTCTATATAAACACAGACTTGCTTGCCTTGTTCCTGCGCACTCATGATTCTTATCACACACTTGGACTCAGAACGGCTTTTAAGGCATTGCATTCACATCTCATCCTCTCTCTGTTTTCCCCCGGCCCATCTTCTCTTACAACTTGTCTCTAAATCTTTTCTTGTGTTTTAATCGCTTTTCTAACTAAATCTTTTGTTCTTTGTTTCCAGAAAAAGCAACAGACAAATAGAGAGTGGTAATAATAGCTGTTTAATTGGGGAACACTTGTGATGGGTGAGTGCCGTAATCAAACATGTTAAAGAACTGGTTTGAGAAGTTAGTCAGATAACAGTGCTGTAAGTCTAAGCTGTCAAATCCATCTGCTGATTTGATATTGTATATTATGTTTATTCAACGCACAAAAGTTGTATTCTTATTCACGAGTGAGTCAGCTACTTAAAAGTCTGGATGACTTAGAAACATGTCCTCATTTATAAATTTAATAGTCTACAACTTCTAGTACAACTACTAATGCAGCATAAACCAGGATTCAATCAATGTCCTTCTTGACCAATCCCGTTTCTTTTTTAGAGGATCACTTTTTCCTCTAGATTTTACAGTGTTTTTGTTGTTGTTTAAAATCACCTAGCCAAAAGTAAGTATAATTATCTTGTCACTTTCCATCTTGTGTCAGAACACATCTGCACAGCTGCTCAATGCTTACATTTTTGAACTGTTGCCAGGGTTGTGGTTTACAGAGTCGTAGTGATACACAAGTAATTCATAATGAAGCAACCCTAAAGTGGAAAGGACAGTGAGTGACAGAGGGAAACGACAGCCAAAAGGCAGTTGGAGGAGCAGTTTTCTGTGGTAAAACTTTCACTGAAAAACTATGTGCATTTGACTACACTGTTCTACTGTGTCCCTGGAGGTGTGTAAACCGTCAGCCACCCACACAACCAGAGTACTCACCAATAGGGATTTTAGTGTTAGGATTATTATGAGAAGAAACAGGATTTCACGATTATTCACAGTTATTGATCGAAACTATAGCTGGCAAAGTTAATGTGACAGATAAAAAGCAGCTTATGTTTAGGCTTTGTTCTTTTGGACCATTGATTGAACTGAAATTGTTCCATTTTGCTTAGAAAATATATAGTTCTTATGATATTGTCACCTGAATACACAATTATTATCTCACTGATAATGCAGTTTTTTTATTGTATCGTGTTTGTTCTTTGTTGATTTTTTTGTGAAGCACTTTGGTCAGCTGAAATCGTTTTTAAAATTGTGATATATAAAAACACTTGGATTGAATTGATAAACGGTGACATCCCCGTGGCAGCGCGGTCCAATCCAACAGATAAGTTACGAAGCTCTGAATGAGTGACGTCAGGCTACACCATGGCCGTAATGTTGTTGTCAGGTTGTCATAATATTATGTTTTATTATATTACAGAACGAGTCTATAATTAGTGGTTTTATTGTTTTACGTCATGGGCACTGCGATCTGAGCTTAGTGTCTGATAAAAGCTGTCGATTGGGCGTAGTGGAGATGAAAGGGGCGAGGGTGTAGATAGTTGCACTGTTTGTGAGTACCTGTTGGATTTGTGCAGGGTGTACCACTCTGACATGGGCGTGTGAAGTTAAGATTACATACCATCGCTCTTGTTACTGATCCACACCTGAATCTGTCTAAGTCTCTGCCCTACTTAACTTGTTCAGAGCGGCTGAGGTCAGGTGACGTAGACTTCAAACAAAAGGAGATAAACACTGACAGGACAGCGCTGATAGTGCGGGGAGGAGGAGTCTGCCTGATGAAGCAGACGGGTGTCGCTTTATGTATTGGGAAAGTATATAAACATACGGGAACTCTATTAAACTGGGCACAGGTTGTGGCACAATAGGGACCTCAGGTGTCTGGCTGCTGGAAAAAATGTGTTTGCAAAAGAAAGATGGCAGTTTTAATGTAATGTTATGTATATGGCTAATGAGACCTTGAGAATCACCAATCTCAACAGAATCCGGGTTTGGTCTGGTTTAGGCTGGAATAGAAGAGCATATTGTTATTGTGTCCCGAGGCAAGGCACTTCACCCACCTTCCCTTGTATGAATCTGGCATGAGTGTGAATGAGGAGTGGGGATTGGAGGGATTACAATAAAAAACAAAAAAAAAATCCATATGAGGTTTTACAAATCACTATAGGGTGGTAACTGCATTTAAACGTTGACATTTTAAACAGCGCACTCACTTACATGTTAAGTGAGCACCCACATTGAAGACCTTAGCACCTCCTTAGCTCCTCCAACCAAAAATACTTTATCATGGCCCTGACCAGTTGTGTGGATTGAATAATGTAATGTAAAGCATCTCAGAGTCTCCAAAAATGATACTTCATACACACTATATAAACTATGAGGAAAAAGATGAACAAAGTTGAGAGAACAGATGAACACAGAATTATGTATGTAATTCTTTCCAAGTGAATAAGAAATAATAATATGGTCAGTTTAAAATATCTTTTATCTCCAGTCTATTATCTATTTGTTGATGGCAAAAGTGACCACCGTTGGTTTCACAGTTAAAAGGCGCACGATTGGAGGTTTTTGATTAGTTTTTAAGCTGTGTTTACATGGCATGACTTCTCTCTGTTTTGGTTGTTATGGAGTTGGTTTTCAAATAGTAAACCACCGGTCAGTAGAATCCTGTGGAGGAGGACCTGGGTCTGGACAACCCTTTGATTCATTTCCTCCACACAGAATATTTGCTTTTCTTCTTCTCCCTTTTCTTCTTCTGTGCCTGCAGCAGCTTGAGACGCACCGTCAGGTATCGATTCAAGTTTGTGAGTCGGGAATTAGATCAAATGAGGTCAATGTAAAATACCATCACCTCCTGGATAACATGGAGCAGACTTTTTGTGGGAGCATGGGTTTTGTAGTAAAGTTCTTTCATATATTTCATTCAGACAGTTGCATAGTTTACTTTACTGCACAATAAGTCCATGGTAATGTGATGGAAACCGCTAAAATAACTTATTATAGGAAAAACTAAAAGTGCAATTATGGCTGTTATATGATTAATAGTCAGATATGTAATTCTTCTTGGTAAAGTCCTAACCCTATATGGTGACTGAAAGTATTAAAATGAATAATACTATGGAAAAATGGGCTGTAAAATCCATTATAACAATTAGCATGCTATTTCCAACCTATTACTCTTATTGCTGAAAAGGTAATTGAACTAACTGGAAAACCACAAACTACATTTTGACTTAGGGCTGTCATGAGAATTACTATATCGATTAATAAAAGTTGGAACAATCATTTTCGGGGGTCAATATTTATCATGGGTACTTTTTCATTGTATTAGTGTGTGTTATTTTTCTGTTCTATGATGGGGTTAGGGCATCAGTAGAACACATTCATTTCAATTTTATCGTTTATCGTCTATATTTAAAGCAATATATCGCACTTCAAAGTTTGTTATCGTGTCAGGCCTGTCTTGACTTGCACTTTTACACTTTCTAAATCTAAAGTAGACTGGAGTCAATGCAAAAATTACATAGGATTGTACGAGAGAGTGACCTTGGCTGCTATACTCTTGATAATGCAGTTGGTGAAAATAAATAGCTCTTTTAAACGTGATAGGACAGTAAACTGGAGAAGGAGCCCGCCTCTGCATCCATAATATATTTTGGGCTCAGGAAGTGTATGCGAGACTTAAGAAGTTTTTTTTTTCCTTTTTTCAAACTGTGATGTTGCAACGACCTGCAACTTCCCCTCACGCAGGAAAAACTCACTGTCGGCGAGTTTGTCAGAATGAAAAAAGCAAGTTGGGAAGGCAACATGTAGCGCTGGAGACACAACTCCCAAGAAACCCCAAAATTACTTGCAAAAATTCACCATCAATTTAATTAGGGAGAAATTGTGACGATACACAAACAGTAGAAGTTTTGGGTGCATGTGCGTGTCAACTTAAGCCCTTTTGCAGAGGATATGATTGGTTGGATGTTGGGGGACTCGCTCTCCAATTAAGATGCTGCCTTTACCTGCAAGCTATTCTAGTGACTGCCAATGCTTGTAATACCACTGTTGGGGCTGTGAAGGTTACTCACCAGAAGATCAAAAAAATCCTTTGTGTAGTGTAATATTAAATAGACTTTGCAGACACGGGTAGAATTTAATTTTCTCTGAGATAATTGTTGCCAGCTCATCTCATCTAAGACAGAAAAGCCTAAAGCCACCAGACTACAGGTCAGATCTGTGGAGAGGTCACCCCGCTCACAGTAAGAATTAGAGACAGACCGATATTTGGACTTTTTTTTTAGCATATCGGCTATCGGCCTTAAATCTCCAGCACGGACCGATAATTTGTTTTGGTCGATTTGCTGCGTAGAACATACACACACAGCTTTGTTTTAACACTTTAATACAAAGAGAACTGCACTAAATGTTCTGCTCTCCTAAAGGTGGTAAAAAGGGCTGTGGTCAGTTTGTTGTAAATTTAAATTACATAAATTAAGTTGAAAAGTTACGCAATGCACTTAATATTAAATAGCAATGCATACAAAAACTTCATTATTTAGTTAAGAAATCATATAAAATTAATATACAAATCCAAGACATTCCTCAGTAGCTGTAGCCCTAAAATCTTCTTATGAAGTTGGTAGACTAGAGTTGCATCCTAATTTGGCATATTGTCTTCTGCTGTCGTGCCTATGGGCAGGGCACTTGTCTCTTCACAGTGCATCCGTATCTTTGTGTTTTGTGAGTTGTTTTGCAGAATAGAGGAAATGAAAGCTCAGACAGACCCTGAAGGCTTCCTAAACCGTCTCTGTGTCCTCCTCGTGCATGTGCTCTCAAAAATGCATTAACCTCCATAATGAGATAATGGACTAATACATGATGCATTACTGGTTACTGGGCACAGAAAAGTACTCACGTTGCTATTAAAAGTGTGGGGAAGTCATTCAATCTCGGGTGTTATTGTGAAACACTGGGCACCACTGTAACTAAGGCTGCAAGATTAACAGCAGTTGAACCAGAATAGCAGTTTCAATGGTCACAATAAGCCAATCACAAATTATTTAGGTAATACAATGTTTTTTACAAATGACTAAATATTCTGTATCTTTAAGGATTGTCAAAAGTATTGATACCCTGATACTACTACTGCTACTATACTGATACTAGATTTAGTGACAAGAAAGTCATTAGGGCAGACATTGGTACTGAAAGAAATCACATGTGTGGGACAGAATAGTTGATCTATTTATGGGTTTCAGCTTCCTTTTAAATCATTCATTGCTATGGCAACAGTCCTAATTTTCCACCATTCTGAAACTGAAGGATATGAGAACTAGTAAAATACCACATGGAAATATAAGAATTTTTGCTTAGTTTCAAAAATGAGTTTTATCATTTATAAAACCTGCTTAATCCAGTAAAGTTTAGACCTCTCCAAATATGAAAACTTGCGCAGTAGTTACGTTCAGACCATAGACTGTGACGTCACTCATAGCATTCGGCTCCAGCCAAATGAAGCTCATTGAGATTAGCAGTTACAGGGGCGAATTTGGAGCTGAGATTCATATTTGGAATCTCAACCACACGTATCATAGCAACCAAAGAGCCAATCCGGAGCGAGGCTGTTGAAGGTAAAGGCCCTTCCCGCCCAGACCGCTGTTTTAGCAGGGAGCAGGCGCTGAGCAACACTGTCAATCAAACCTTTTGCTAATGCTAGTTCGGGGAAATACGAACATTTTAAGATCAAAATGACGAGTCTCACAGCAGCAGTTACGGAGAGAGAGGCGGCAGTTTTTCAATGGAGTCGATGGAGCCGGAAGTGCGCACATGCTCACTTCCTATTTGTAACGTGGCGGGTAGCAGGTTAGCTATGTCCATTTATATATAGTCTATGGTTCAGACTAATAAAAATATTCTTCTCCTAATCTGTTCTGAAATGCGTGATTCTTAATTGTATTGGTCAGCAGTTCATATTTTCATCTTTTGATTTTTGAAATGTCAATATCTTATTTAGTAAACACAATAGATACAAAATATTTAAAACATCCTACGGAACTTAATCTAAGGCTTAAGTATAAACCTTTTTAGACGATATTACGGGATCACTACCATATGGTTTCATTACATTACTTCCCTAAATGTAAAGCACAAGCCTTGAGCGGTGGTAAAATTGCTCATTACTGTAATACTTGTACTATTAAAGCCCACTAAAATGTCAAATACATGCTTTCCAGAGAATCTGACTCAATACTTTCATCCGGGCTTTGCCTTGTCAGCCTGCGCGTGTGTGTGTTTTTGTGTGTCTAATTTCCTGGTTGTCCCTGCGCAGCCCCCAGCTCTGATCACAGGAAGCTCAGAGGAAGTCGTCGGCTCCCTGTT
Source organism: Periophthalmodon schlosseri (assembly GCA_000787095.1). Classification (NCBI taxonomy): domain Eukaryota; kingdom Metazoa; phylum Chordata; class Actinopteri; order Gobiiformes; family Gobiidae; genus Periophthalmodon; species Periophthalmodon schlosseri. The sequence goes on from KN471691.1 coordinate 56,565, forward strand.
ACATGACAAAACACACAACTGACACACACGCATAATACTTTATACAATCTCTGCTTATGTGTTCACACCAGCACAAGTGTGACATTAGGGATACAAGAATAGCTGTATATGAGAAAGTGCTATTTTGGAGATAGAGGTCTCTCAGTGCATAATTATTCTTTTAAATTAGAATGTGAGCAAGTTAACACTTCAATATGCATGGCTTATATGTAGGTTTGGGCGACACTGACAAAAATATCTCAGTATTTTTTTGCAATATTCAAACAATATTTTAACAATGCATCAGGAATATGTTAAAATGTCTCTGCAAATGTGTTGGTTGAGGTTGAAGTCTACGACAAAACATGAATGAACCATAACAAAAATATGTGTAACTTTACAGGCAGAAATATGCGTAACTTTATACCCTTGTTTGGGAGATTACGCTATACTGTATGTTTCTTTCAATGTAGAGAAAATCAAAAATCAAAATTCAAAATAGCTTCTGGATGGGAGCCAAAACGTCTTTATTGGAAAAACAGTGTCTAGATGAATATCGCTGAAACCCTCTCTACATTGAGCCACACCTGGGCGACTGAGGGATTACACCGCCTAGTTTCTGTCAGTTTGTTAGCTCATTTTAATTTGTTTTAATTATAGGCGATAAACTCCATATTCTAATTTTCCATATCTTCAAAAGAACATTTGCATTTTTTTTATATATCTCCCACCTCTGCTTGTATGCATCCTGCCTAAGGTTCAAAGTTGCGTGGTATTGTAGAAACTATTGAAGTGGCCCATTAGTTGTAAAGAGAGGAAGGATGTTTCAGTTTATGTACCATCAGAACAGGGTCTGGAGACACGAACACTCCACACTTTTTGGTTGTATTGGTCGATTTAAGTCTGACTTTCCATTGTAAGATGTAAGTAAAATAAAGCTAAGGCTAAAGTGAACAGAGGCCAAGCTGGAGGAATGAACGGGGACTGAGCTGGATGAGTGAACAGGGACTGGAGATGGAGGAGTGAACAGGGACCAGAGTGAACAGGGACCAGAGTGAACAGGGACCAGAGCTGGAGAAGTGAACAGGGACCGAGCTGGAGGAGTGAACAGGGACCGGAGTGAACGGGGACCGAGCTGGAGAAGTGAACTGGGACCGAACAGGAACTGAGCTGGAGGAGTGAACAGGGAGCGAGCTGGAGGAGTGAACAGGGACCGGAGTGAACCGGGACTGAGCTAGAGGAGGGAACAGGGGCCACGCTAGAGGAGTGAACAAGGAGCTAGCTGGAGGAGTGAACAGGGACCAAGCTGCAGTCCTTGTAGTAGTGTAATTTTTCCATCACAGGGAGTCAAGCTGTGCAGGGAGGAGGTGCAGGAGCAGGAATCAGCGATAATAGTTTAATACAGATTGTTGAGCTGTGCAATTAATCAAATTATAATCATAATCACAAGTCTTGCTTCAATCAATTACTATTACTTTTCCAAAAGTTTTTTCTCTGTAATTGAGCAAATTCTACTCTGCAAACACTAACCAACTAACTACCACAGAATGTAAAAAAATATCATGATATATTGGTTTTTTGTCTTTTTGTGTTTCATTTCGCAGCTGGGCAAACTCTGGTTAAGACTGCAGTTTGACCTTTTAGCAGAAAAAACAACAACAAAAAAACCAACAAAAAACAGAAGCTTACCCTTTCGTAGATATTGAAACAAATGACCAATGGAAAATGCCTCCTTCTCGCGGATAGGTTTTGCTCAGTTATTTAGAGAAACAGTAAAATTTTCAAGTGTTTTTCTTCTCCCTGTAACATTTCAAAGCCGACAGCTCTTTATAACAATATGTCTATAATGTTCAAATATTCATCACACGTTTTTTGATGTTTTTGGTTGCGTTGTGTGTTTTCTGTCTTGAATCATGGTTTCCTCAGATCATAAAAAGACTGTGGAGTTAACACTACTAGAGATAGACCCATATCGGTTGGCCTATATATCGGGCCGGTATTTGGACTTTTTAGCGTATCGACTATCGGCCTTACACCTCCAGCACAGGCCGATATTTTGTTTGGGTGGATTTGCCTACAGCGTACACACAGAGCTTAAATAAATGCACTAAATGTGATACACTGCTGTAGGTGAGTTTTTAGTAAATATAAATGACATAATTTGAGGAAAATAATCAAAATCGGCCCTATATATCGGCCCAAAAATATCGACAGATCTTATCAGCCACCGGTTGTTCTGTTTTCTAAACAATCGGTATCGGCATCGGCCACAAAAAACCCATATCGGTTGCTCTCCGAACACTACACCATTTTGTTTGTGTTGCAAGATTCAAATTCATTTTACCTGAAAACAGCTTTAGTTTCAGTTACAGTCACAGCTTGTCAGAATTAGTGTATAATGAAGTTGGAGGACTTTTTAAATAATATAAACGAATACGTGCAAATGGTGGAACTAATGTCATAATGTGTCTGTATTATCGTGGCTTTATTGCAATCATGCTAATTGTAAACCGCTTAATCAACCCTTATTGCTGAACTGTATCTTTGTTTGCTCCACTTCCTCCATAGTGAACAATATTGATTTGTTTGTGTTAGCATTAATGTAAAATAGATTCATATGTCCAGCCAATGTGGACAGTATGCAAATATCAGTCTAGGTCAGTTTACTTTGAATGGAGAAATTGACGGGTGAGTTCATGTTTGTTTTGGCTTGGTTCTTGTTTGAGCCCTGTTTAGTCCTGATGTTGGTTTGGTCCGTCTCTAGTCCTGGTCTAGTCCAGGTTTAGTTCTGGGTTTGGTCCCAGTTTTTGTGTGTGTGTATGTGTAAAAGCATAGCATCGTTGACAAAAATGATGTAATGATCTTTACCTACCTACCAGTCATTTTTTATTTTACAGAAACGAGCTTTGAGAATTATCACCAACAGTCATTACGGAGAGCAATCTAACCCAGTATGTGTCAAACTTAAAGTACTGCAAATTCATGGTATTGTTGACTTAAGCATCCTCAAAGTAATGTATAAAGCAAAGTGCAGCATATTTCCTGTAAACAAGACTATCTGAGATAAGAACAAGTCACTACAATCTAAAAAGAACAGTTCAAAAACCCAGATTCAGAATCAAGGTTATGGAACAAAGCACTGCTGTGAAAGGAGTTCAATTATGGAATAGTCTTGACAAAAAAAATCAAAGAATCGAGAACCATAATGGCGTTTAAGAAATACATAAAAAAAAACAGCTCATTGAGTCAGTATGAAAAAGGAAATTAGGTTGTTGCGCATAAAAGTTTGAATATCTGTTTGGAATGGATTCATGTTTGTGATATAAATGAAATGTACTGAAATGTTTTAAAGTAACTCTCAGTGTTAAACTCTTGTGAGCTTTAAGCCATGTTATAATGCTGTTACCTCCTCAATAACATACCTGGAGTTGTGTTTTGTTTCCTTTACACATGTTTGAGTAACTCTTTATTATTAGTCTGTCTACAGCTCCAAAGCTCAGAATGCTCTGTTCCAACTTGTGATGCCATGAGCGGTAGTTTTCAAGTTAACAGCTATTTTTACCTTTTGTTCAGTAGAGATTGATTCTAGTGAAGATGCATGGAGTTTAAAAACACAGTAGAGCACTTGTATCATCGCATGACATCACCAGGTGGAACAGAGTGTCTTCAGTTTGAGACAAGAACTCAGCCTAAATATGCAGAGTTTGTGAGTTAAACATGTGAATGAAACAACGCAACTCCAGGTATGTTTGTGATGAGGAAACAACATTATTACATTGATCAGAAAATAGCGTAATATGAGCCCTTTAAAGTATTAGGTGTTTGACTTTATGACACAGTTGATGTCTTTTTATATTTTATGAATGAAATTAAATAAATAAATAAACATATGATTTGAGATGACACTGCTTATACAATAAAATACAAGTATAACACATGTCCGATAATAACACATTTAGATGCAAACTCAAAGCATGTATCCTGTTTGTAAAGTATCGATCAATACTTCAAGAACAGTATCATCAGTAAACAATTACCTCTTTTATAAGAACTAACGACAAAAGAGTTAATCTCTCTTCTATTGATGCCATTACTGTAACTGTCCCGATGCCAAAACTCGGGTGGTTTCTTGGACAAAGACTTGACATGTTTGTTGACGTTTGCGTGCTTCAACCATAAACATAATTTCGTGCGCGTCTTTTGGCAGCTACTTCAGTCACAAATTATACCCTCTCTGCTCACGGCTCGTCGTTCCCAACGCGTGAAGCTTTACGCACTTATGACAGCTGTATGATTCATTCTCATAGGCCTCGAGACTATTTCAGACCAAAACATTAATGCACACAACCCAGACTGGCCACGGGCGGCTCACGGTGATGACATGCCGATGATGAAAAAGACAGAAAGAGGAGAATTCATATTGAAAGTGCGTAAGACAGGTTTTTTATCATTCTCAAATTTGTACAAAATTTGGTGGGATAACACCTGTTGGAAATATACATTAGTTTTACACCAATCAAGAAGCAATTTGCAAAGAAAAGTTGAAAAATATGGTATTAAAATGACAGGAAGTAGAGAGTTCTAATGCATAACGATGGCATCACACTCTAGGGAGAATTCTATGCAAAAGTGACGCACAATACGATGGATGTGATGATGTCATACTCCCAGATTATGGGCAAGGGCCAGTTTTCCCTATTGGCATTGTACTTTTTGTTGGAATATCTAAACAATAAATTCAAAATGCTGAACCTGATGATTTCTATTGTGACTGGACAACCCTGCTATATTACAACAAAAATCTGTATTTTAACAATGCTCGTTTTACCTGCCCCTCATCTCTATTAAATATTATTGCCTTGAGAAAGTTGTGACGTCATCTGAAACCCAGCAATTTACAAGTAAGAAACACATTTTTTTCTGATACTTTAAACATTATTTCAACAAAATAAAGGTGCCGTCTTATATTTTGATTTGTTAAATAATAATTTCTGTGTACATCAGAGGAGTGTTGGCACAGTGTACGACATGGTTGCTTGGTCTGGCATTTTCTAGTGAGATGTGATGTCATCATTTCCAACCAGGAAGTAACATTATAAACCTAAAAATGGGTAAACTGGGCGAAAAAGTGTGATTTTTTTGCAAAATCTTAACTATAATGAAAAAGAATGAGTGGTCTAACCTGTCATAAGCAGTGTTTCGTAGACATGACCACACACACATGGTATTCTAGGCTCTGAGGACCATAGTAGGGGATCTGTCTGCTGGTGCGGAGTCGAGCTAAAATCCAGACGGTCCATTCCTGAGGCCAGACTATTGAGTCTTATAAACTCTCCGCTTGCACATTATTGAAATAGCAGAAGAGATATACGGCTGTCTAAGAAGGGCTCGGGGTTAAATGCTTCACTTTTGCTAGTTCTGATGTCAGGTTGTCATTACCCGGATACTAATTGATACTTTGATAATCTCAGCGTGATATTATGTTGTAGGTTCTTGCGTGTACACTAGGGATGGAGTTGACTAAACAGATTTTCGGTCGACTAAAGACATGCCCTGTGGCGTGAAATTAGCAAAGCTTTCAAAATGTAGAAACAAAAACAGACTGATGCATGTATCATATCATTAGGATATCACACAAAAACAGTACTGGTAAACAGCATCTTCTGAAGTGAAAAGGCAGGTTAAACTGTCCAGTCACTCCTAAAACTCCACTTTCTCACTCACATGCTTTCTCCTTTATGCTCTACAAATCCCTTTAACTAAAAGTAGTAAAGTAGTATACTTAAGGACATTTTTTTTTACAGTGGATATTTTTTACTTTTACTTCACTACTTTGAGAGCAGGTATCTGTACTTTCTACCCCACTACATTTTTCAACTGGACTGAAAAGTAAAAGTATTTTTTATGCTTGTTTGAGACCTGCTGAAAAGGCCGAGAGGTTTATTTTTAACACGCTCAAATAAAAACAGCTAGAAAAAAACTATTGATTCAGTTGCTTCTGTTGAACAAAATTCAGCACAAATCTTCATCAAAATCACTACATCTGAAGCCTTAAAAGACCTCAAAATATATGCACAATATTTTTACTTTTTACTCTTTAAGTACTTTAATACTTTTACTTAAGTAGATGTTTTCATGTGATACTTTTACTTTGACTTGAGCATTTGTTTTGCTCCACTATCTGTACTTTTACTTAAGTAACAAAATGGAGCACTTGTTCCACCACTGCACATTATGCGCCTAAATGTCCACTTTTCTATGAGGTCAAGCCTGTGCTTCTTATTTTTCTTCTGTCAAACCAGCCGTGTGCACCTCTATGTGGGTCATTATAGTGATTTATCAGACTTTCATTTATAGCTCTTTTGGGAACAGAACCGGCAACCCATCGGCTGCTGTTTCACAGACAAGTTCTCCCTGCAGCCCTGGTAGTCCATTTGTAGAGGCTAATCTAACAAGATGTGTCTGCTTTTAACCTCTGGACCCTGCTCCCTTTTCTGTGTGCCCATCTGGTTTCACAGCATCTCCACATGATCCGGCTCATACCTGTTTCTTATTCTCGACTGACTTCACCCCATGCAGCCAGCACACTCTGCAAAATACAGTTTAGGAGCGCCGAGCCCCATGGAGTTCTGTGTGGAGCGGATGAAACCAGCCTGCGTCGTGCCGCGGAAGTCACAGTTTGGAAAGTGGATTTGTAACACTTTCTTTTATGTGTGTTGTAAATTTAGTTTTTAGTTATGTTTTTTTCTTTTAAGAAGCCCCACTTGTTTCCATTTGCAGACTGTTAGGGACATGCTTTCTCTGTTCTGAGTCTTTTCAGTCGTGTAGCCCTCAGTAATCCATGTGTGTTGACTCTATTTAGATTTTTAACAAGACTTATATCTTAAGCAAAGTATGGTGTTATTTTGAGGTAGAATACGCTTCCTCATAGCCCTGCAAAATGATCCACAGTCAAAATGAAATCAAAATGTTACTGGTCGCAATTAGCAAATTAAATCCTGAAGTTATTTTGGTAAGATTATGTCCGCTGCAAAGTATTTGCTCATGTTGAGAGACTCTTGGTCCATAACATAAACAAAGACATAAATGTAATTGCAATCAAAATAACTGTCAGTAAATATTGATATGATTTCAAAATTGTTTAGCCCTTCTTCCTGTTTCCTGTCTAATGTAACAGTAGTGTCTGAAGTGTTTGACATTTTGGAAGTTAGAGAGACTAGTGGGTTGTTATGGTGCCCTTGACAACAGGAGTCATATTGTAAGTATATTATGGTAATGCTATTTACTGTTTGCAGGATTAAGACGCCCTTGTGCTAGACCAGACAGTAATGCATATCTAGTGTTAACCTCCTAATTCCCCACTGGCCTGAAGAGCCCTCCTGCAGCGTGCGAGACACAGACCGCCCTGTGCTTCCCAGACCCTGTGTGGCCACTAATCCATCGTAGACTACTCTAATAGACTTTAATAAAGTTGGAGCGCTGGAGATGGGACTGTGAGTTTGTTTGTGTACTATTAAAGGTCCTATACGATGCAAAATTGACTATTGTGAGTTTTAGCCGTGCTAGATTTTGTTACCTCCTCAAAAACATACCCAGCGTTGTGTTTTGTTTCGTTCGCACATGTTTGAGTAACCCTTTATTATTAGTCTGTCTACATCCCCAAAGGTCAAAATGTTCTGTTCCACCTTGAGATGTCATGGAGTAATACAGGAAGTGCTCCACTGTGTTTTAAACTCCATACACCTTCACTAGAATCATTTGGATCATTTCACCACTGGAATTTCCAATCTCTCCTGAACTAAAGCCAAATCCAAATGATTCTAGTGAAGGTGTATGGAGTTTAAAAACACAGTGGAGCACTTCCTGTATTACAGCATGACATCACAAGGTGTAACAGAGTGTTTTCTGTTTGAGAGAAGGACTCACAACTCCAGGTGTGTTTGTGATGAGGAAACAACATTATAACAGAGATCAGAAAATAGTGTAATACGGGCCCTTTAAGTCTGGTGTGTTGATATCCACTCAACATATCAGCACTAGAGCTATAACAGTGATACGATAGTTTTTAGCTTGTTGTCTGGTTTGACTAAGGATGAGCTTTTATCTATTTTTGTTGAAAATATGATGGAGACGTTACGTAAATGCTATATGCAATTCGGTGTAATATTTCTCTTAAAGGTGTGGTAGTTGATAATGTCATTGGGTTGGGTCCAGTAATGGATATAGGGACTTTCTGTCTACTGTGGTATAAGTCGGCCTAGTTCCAACTTCATTATTCATTGCATTATAGTGGGTGGGACCCTCTCCAAAAACTGAGGTACTCATGAGAAGGCACTGAGTTTAAAATTTAAATATTCCTTTGGACCAGTTTATTGCTTTTGTGTTCTTTTTTATAGAAATTTGATAAAAAGAAAAAAAAAACAACATGGCAGTCTTTTGAACAAACATATTGTATTAATTGACTTAAAAAGAGCCATTTTAAGCATAGTTGCAAGTAAATTGGTTTATGGAATCAAAACAAAAGGACTATAATTACATGTGTCATAGTAAATGAGCTAATTAAATCAATTTGTGTCATCTGAATTCTATTCTTTTTCTCTTTAGTCTATACAAAACTGACATCCTAATTACGTCTGAAAAGTACAGACAGTGCCAAATAAATGCAGTGTTGGCTGACTTAGTGACATTTTTAAGACGTCAACATGAGAAAAAACTTGTTTTTTATGTACTAGTTTTAATGAATGGAGTGAAAGTAAAGTAGATGCATTGGCTTGTGTTTGGTGGAGAATGTAAATGAATCAAATGGCAGTTTTCAGGACTCCAGCTCGGTCTGTTCCCTTTAATGAACAGACATCTGAGTCACACATGTGGGCTAATCATAGACTGTATATATAAACAAACATAGCTAACCTGCTAGCCGCCACAATCTAAATAGGAAGTGAGCATAGGTGTGCTTCTGGCTCCATTGACTCTGGCTCCAATTCACTTTCTATTGAAAAACCGTTGCCCCTCTCTCCGTAACTGCTGCTGTCAGGCTCGTCATTTTGGTCTTAAAATGTTCATATTAACCCGCTCTACATGATCCTGGTATTTTTATGTGTCTGTAAATCAAGATATGAACATTAGGTGCCTTCTTTCCCACTAGCGCTAGCAACAGGTTTGATTGACAGCATTGCCAAGTTGCACCGCTGGTTTAGCACTGCTTGAGCGGGCGGGAAGGGGCGTTACTTTTAACAACATGGCTCCTGATTGGCTCTTTGGTTGCTATGATACTCACGGTCAGAATTCCAAATATGGAACTCTGCTCCAAATTGGCCCCTGTAACTGCTCTAGCCTCGATGAGCTTCATTTGACTGGAGCCGAACGCTATTGGGGGACGTCACACTCCCTTAGTCCACTTCTCTATACAGTCTATGGGTCTAATAAGCGATTGCACACCTCTGTGTCAAGGTTCAAGTAACGATATAGCACCAGTAATCAAGAGTTTAAAATGAAATGAAAACATGATAAAGTAGAAACAGCAGTTGACCATAAATGCTTTTTATGTTGTCTGGGTATCATTTTTTGACATCACTTTTGTCCACTGAGAAACTTAAGACACAGCTGCTCATTATTTGTTGTTATAATATGCATATTGCTCTGTTTGTTTGTTAAGGGTGATGTTTTGTAACTTGTTCTAGTTTAGAAAAGAGGAAATGGATATGGGAGGGGGAGGCAGTATGACTGGAGATTAATTGGAAAAAAAAAAAAAAAATCTGGATAAAAGATGAACCGATAAGCGGAGGGAGAGCAGGGGATTATGGGAGGAGGAGGAAGTCTTAGGGAGGTATAGTGCAAAGTGATTAAGTTTGACATTTAAGATGACATATTTTGCATGCTTTTGCCCCATTACAAATGAGTGCTACACGGTATATGTGCTGTGTGATTGTGTGGGGCTGTGGCAGGGCTGAGCTGGGCCCCTCTCCACTCAGACAGACAGACGGGGCAGTTCTGGAATTGATTAGGGAACCGCAACCGAGAGCTTTTCATCTTCAAAATGGCAGGTGTAGTTTCTCTCAAGCTTTGTTCACAATACAGCCCGAATTCACCTTTTTCTGATCAATGCTACTTCAGTGGTTGGTTGATGGTAAATTGGCTTTTCAATAAGGCACTATCAGCATCTGTGGAGCTGACTTGGATGTTACAAGAGTGATCCAACAGATGTTTTATACTATGTTAAATGAATGCCAGAATTCTTTGATTGTATTCTAGCAGTGGAAATTGTTCATATTTTTAAAATATAACATGTGGGTTGGAAGGTCTGCTACCTGCTTGCCTAGAATGTTTATTCCATTACTCATATGTGGTTGCTAAAAAAAATACCTTGAAAAAAAGTTACTTTTTTCTGGCTTGATGGTGTCACCTGTGTCACCTGCTGGTCTCTATGGAAACATTTTGTTTAATGTCACACTGTGGAACATTCCAGGCAAAGCAACAGGGGCCGCGCCAGACATTTTTGGTTGGAGGAACTAAGGGGGTGCTTAGGTCTTCAATGTGGGTGCTCACTTCACATGTTAATTTAGGGCCTTTTAACAACGGACCCCCCACCCCTTACCATGTTTGCTTCACTGTTTTAAACAAGTTTAAATGTAGTTAGCCCCTGTAGTGATTTATAAAAGACAATATGGATTTTTTTTTATTGGAGTCTCATTTTGAACATTTTTAATCAAGTTTGTATGTGCTATGAAAGTGGGGTAAAAATCTTTTGGGGAGCTATGGGGGTGCACTGACCAGTCTGCCCCCCCCCGTGCCACCCCTGCAACGCAATAACATCTCCATGGAGACAAGCAGGTGAAAGAGCCTCCACCAGAGGGGTCTGTCTAGCAGCATTTAAATACGGTTTTGCAATTGTGCCTATGAATTTAGAATGAAATCATTGACCTCACCACCCCAGCTTCCCTCCCTATTTTGCGCTTAACTTCTGCAAAATCAATTCCCCGACCAACGCTGTAACTATGTCTCCTAAAACAGACGCTCCCAAGCCCCGATTTCAGTCAGAAGCCAGACACCGCCACCCAATCCCACGTTCGAACAGCCCAGCCGTGTGCACTTGTAGCCAATTCCTATTATTATCCCACTGCTCAGAATAGGCCAGGTTTCTAAGACTGATCTGTTTTGTCTGTGAGGGTTTTTTTTTTTTTTTCAGTAGTCATATGTGCGGAGGTTTTCATTAATATTTTCTTCAGCTGTGTCTCATTCACTGACACGTAACCTGAAGCTATGGGGTGGCCCAGCGTGACTGCCATTTTGTGCATGGGTGCCTTTAATAACCTGTGACATTTCCACATAAATAAATGAACAACAACTACTTCATCCTGAGGAAAAATGGCTGAAAACACAAAAGAAATACGAGTGGATTATACAGTTTTGAGACAGAATTTGACAAGTGTTTCTATGGAATGATGCTGAAATGTCACTTACTCACTCTGACAAACGTGTCTAGGTTTAGACATAAAGCCATGACGGATTTTTTAAATGTTTTGGGATTTGGGACAATGAGTCTTACAATTTGCATATTATTTTCTTGAAGTAGTAAAAGTAGTTATAAAAGTTCTTGTTTAGAGAAGATATAGTGCTCTAAAACGTAACACCAAGGACCACTTTAGATAATGTTTAGTTTTGTCCATCCACACAAGAGCACTATAGGGCCTAAGCGTAAAGCAAGACAACATAAGGATAAATCAACAAAATGAAACTGAATTGGCCTTTGCAGTTATATCCCGTAATGATTCCGTCTGATGGTGCTTGAGTCACCCCCGCACCTACACTTTAGCACTTCTTTAAGTATGATTTATGATAGTGTACAAATGTAACCCTATTGTCAAACAGAAATATATACTTACTAAGATACAGTTTTCAAGGTTTGCCCATCTATAGGTTCCTGGAACATTTTTACTCTCACAATTCACTATTTAATACGTACCAGAATGAAACCCTTTAGTACTTGTTTGCATCTGTAATGAGTCATAGAAGTTATTTATTCAACCTTCCAGCTCAAATCTTATCGTATAGCCAAAAAAATAACCCAAAATTTCCCAGTAGTGCAAAAAAAAATTACACACGATGAATATTGATCCCCAAAAATGTCTTCCATCTGACATATATTGAATAAATCAATATAGTGATTATCGTGACAGGGCTAGAATAAATGAAATACCTGAAAGATGACTTGGTTTGACTTCAGAGCTGAGCACGTGTGTTGTCATTATATATTTACTGCCCAAGCAACCAGATCTGAACGGTAACTATGCAATTTACATAACCCTTTAAATGAGTGTTAGTAACTGTATCATGAGATTTATAGCAGTAGAGTTGTCATTAGTACATATGTCAGTACTCCTTCCAAATATATGACATACAGACATTTTTCAGAATTAAAGTTTAGTCTAACTTTATAGCTGCTAGTTATCATGACTTCCTTATTTGCTAACATTTTCACTGACTATGCAATTTGACTAAAGATCGACAGATACTTTGTGTTATTTTTGGCCAGCGTCCGATAAAAAAAGCTGCGTTGGTGTCGGGGTTAATTGCAGTTGATGTAAATGATTAGCGGTCGCTAAGCCTCGATACTGTGGTATTGAGGCTATTGTGGCGTATAGGGGCTAATTGTAGCTAGTAGCGTAGTCGTTATGTGGTATGTTGTGGTGGGTTGCACCTAATTGTACTTGATAGTAATGGTTCCAGTCTGTGTATACAGCCTGAAGCGGACAGAGCTGAGCTTCTAACCCTGATGCAAACAAACACATGTAAACAGCAGATACTATATGCAGATAGTGCCCCCCACCAACACCTGAAGAACTGTCTGATTCAGCCATACAGTCGTATCAGTAAGAACAGGTCTGGCCTCAAACTAGGGCTGGATAATATGGTGATAATAATCAATTTCAAACATTGTTAAATTAATTGTTAAAATGGCCGTATCGTGATTTCTCAGTGCTCAAACAAATGCACATTTTCCCACTCACGCCTCCTATTGGTCAGCTTCTTTTATGCTTTAAGTGACGGATGAATTTCAGTTGCAGTGAGGTATGTGTTTCAAAAGAATCAGGTGACATAAATGATCTCTTCAAGGCAATATAAATATGCCAAGTCTACATAAACCATGATAAAATAAAATTATGATTCATCTCCAAAAAAATGGTGTAATACATTTTTGGGCATATCGCCAACCCCCCCAAAAAGTAAAGGTGATATAGTGAAGCATTAATGTCCTCTTTGATTGTATCTTTCATAGACACAAAAGGTCATGAGGTCCAAGTATTAGTCCATGTTGCTAATAGCAATGCCTCTAATCCAATATGTATTTTTACATTTATGGGAGGTTATGGGTTTGCCTCATTGCTTGTTACAAAATTATATGGAGGAATAAGAAGTAGTAAGTTTTCATCTTCGTTCGTAAGATTGCACCTGAGAGACCAGTAAAAGTCATTTTGCAGCAAATACTGTTGTCATAAACACAGAACGACATAACATTGCCCAATGTTTACAAAGAATTACACAGAATTCCTGAAAGCAACAATTCTCTTTTTTAATTTCGTCATAAAATCTTTGACGTGTCATAGGGGCACATGGAACCACACTGGGGTCAGTCATGTCAGCCTGTTGCTTCACCACTTGGATCAGTAGTTTTCCACACACACACATACACACACATGCACACACACACACAGACACACACACACACACACACAGTGAATAATGAATCCTGATGGGTGTGGTGAGCATCTGATGAGATTTTCCTCTGCTCCGTCTCCAGACCGAGTGCCAGGGCTGGGCTCAAGGCGTGGGCCCCACCAGACACAGAAATCACTTTATTTTAATAGATGTGGCAATGGTCAAGAATAAAAAGAAGAGGTAAAGTACTATCTAGGGATGTCGCTATCAAATTTTAGTGTTATAGTTATTGTGAGAAGAGAATTTGACACTTACTTGTAGGGCAGCAACATTAATCGTAATTGAATCAAGATCACAATTTGAATGGATGCAATTAGCAAATCGCAAAGGCTAACACTTTTGAAGTACCATAATTTCCTCCAGAAACAACAAAATATTCTGTTATTCTCATAGGCTGTATAAAGAAGTGGACTAAACGAGTGTGACGTCACCCACAGCGTTCGGCTCCAGTCAAATGAAGCTCATCGAGGCTGGCGGGTTTAGGGGCCAATTTGGAGCCGAGTTCCGTATTTGGAATTCCGACCGCGAGTATCATAGCAACCAAAGGGCCAATCTGGAGTGAAGCTGTTGAAGGCAACGCCCCTTCTCGTCACTTAGCAACGCTGTCAGTCAAACCTGTTGCTAACGGTAGTGGGAGCAACCTCGGGGAAAAAAGGCGCCTGATTTGTCTGTTATTAATGTTCATATCTTGAGTTACGGACACAATCGCGAAATAAAAATACCAGGATCATATAGAGCGGGTTAATACGAACATTTTAAGACCAAAAATAGATGCGACAGTTTTCTAATGTAAAGTGAATTGGAGCCAGAGTCGATGAAGCCGGAAGTGCACCCATAATCATAATTCCTATATGAAACTCGGTGGCGAGCAGGTTAGCTATGTCCATTTATATGTACAGTCTATGATTGTTCTGCATAAAACTGCTAACCCTGTAGTTTAGATCTGTTCAAGCATGTCTAAAAATACAATTAGTTTGTCAGTTCATATTTTAGTCTTTTTGTCAATTCTTTGGGACGTGTTTAAAATGTGAACTTTGAACAGAATCTCATTAAAAAAAACAATTGCAAGGCATGTCAGAAAAAATTAGATTTTTCTTTTCAAAATCGTTCTACTTCTTTGTAATAATTGAGTCAGAAACAAACTGTGAAATCCTTCATTTACTTCCATTCACGTTGCCTAATAGATCTGCATTCCTTTAGTATGTGGCCATCTTTATGAAATCAGACTCATATCATTTTGGTTTCCCATACCCATCGCATTTAATCATTTTAGTTACACAAACCTCCATGAGTCATTCCATCAGTGAATCAAAGATGAGAGAAAACAGTTTTTATTTTATCATTTCAAGAGGACAATGGGGAGACAGTGATGGCTTTAATGTAAATGCTCGGTTCTTGATTTGCATTGGTTTGATTGGGATCAGATTGTGCATCTGGCTTTCTTTTGGTGGGGCCTTTGAACACTCACTATCAGTAAATAACAATAGCCCTTTATCTCTCGCAGTTCCACAATAAATCGTGATGTCTCGCATGCTATCTTTTTATTCAACTCATCAAGAATCACAAATATAAACAAAATGTCTGCGCCCTCATCTTGAATTGATCTAAAAGTGATCGGTTTGTTACATTGTGCGGATACTTCACACACACAATAATGGCATGTGGGCGACTGTATTTATGACCAAATATGAACCAAATGACCACAGATAAACACACACAGCATCTTTGGCACGACCGCTGTGAACAATAAGACCACAAATGTTCTCTTTTCAAACAAAGAAAAGATTATGGTTCAACATAAAACATGTGTATTTGATAATTTGGTATAGTGATTAGAAAAAAGACAGAACAAATAGAAAAAATAAATGAAACTTATGACAATGAGTTAAGCCTTTGAGTTGTGGATAATTAGTTCTCACAGTTTGAAAGTTTATTGTTTATGTATAGAAATCAGACTGAAGAATTAAAAAAGAAAAAAATGGAAACAAATGAGACTATTATGACAGTTACGTCTTTGATTTGTGGATAATTCATTCTAAAATTTGAAAAGTTGGAGCTTATATAATTCCCCCTTAAAGAAAAAAGTTGAATAATGCCACATGGCCAACAAAATGAAATATGAAGCAGACATGTACATACCTCTGCCTTGCTAATTTAGAATGATTTCAAATAATGTCGCAATAAATGTGAGATGTGGCCTTTAGTAGTTTAGCAGATTCCTCCGTTGCAAAGTATGAGATCAGAGAGGATGAAAGCCAAACTGAAGAGCAGAAGGTGACACAGATTAAGTGCTGAGGGGAAGCATGGGGAATGTGGGAGCCAGGAAACCAGTGGCAAAGAGTTATAGGGAGCAAACTGCATTTATCCATCCAACTCATACATCTTCAACATACGGATTGCTGGTTGATGATAGTAATGCATTGGGCATCTATAGCTAGCTTTTTTTTTACCAGATGCTCTGCTGATAGTAACTTTCCAAAGCCTCAATTACAATTCTGTATTAGTTATATGTTATCAAGCTGATTTACCTAGTCATCTATGGTTGAAAATATAACACATTTTAAAGCACGCCACAGAGAAATATTGCGATAAGTGATAATATTGAAACTTGATACTTTATGCCATTAATTATCGTGACAGGCCTAGTTGAAAAGTTATAGTGCTTTAAATCATTCATATCCCTATACTGTCAATGTTGCCACTGATTTGTTCTGTTCCTAATCCTAAATCGGCCAAAGTTTTATGCCAGATGCCCTGTCTGCACTTGCTTGCGTAGACATGGTGAAAAGAATAGGAATGTATGAGACGTTTTGGGAGCACTGTAGGGAATGAATAGCAGTCTGCCGCCTGGCTCATCCATCTTTGTGATATGGGGCACTGGGTTTGATGTGGTCGTGTTGGACATCTTCTGCGTTTTCCTCTGAGCATCTCTGCCCCCTCCCTTCAGTTTCTGTGATATGGTTTAGGTTTTGATGTGGTCATGTGCTGGAGGATTCTCACGCATGGATTCCATAACGATAAAACGATTCCCAGTTTCTAAAAGTTGCCCTTAAAGATACAATGAGCCTGGCAACTTCCACACAAAATATTTCTCCGAATTCTGTCAAATGTTTTTGATTTATCCAAATGATTTTTCTTTGACGAGGTTTGTGGTTAAAAATCGTTGCAGTGTTTTCAAAGGGGTTTGTAAAGTGGATTAAAGTTGCATTGTACAAATACATCATTGTCAAACAATTGGGCATGTAATTCTGCATTGTTGGCTCAGGCATCGCTGTTTTTTTGGGGCTTTTTATTGAACCACAGTTTACAGGGAGGGCTTCCACTGAACGTATTGCTGTTACAGTGTACATACATTTTAACATGGGCCATTTATAATCTGACTTAGTTTCATTTGAAGAAGGAGCCAGTATTCATGGGTTTCAGGCAAAAAATTCCTTCCTGATTTGAAGGGTTTTGCATGGCTACAGTCCCCCATTGTTATAGCAATAACTCAATTCAAATCAAAACATTATATCTTTTGAATGGGGAAACGTCCTCACAAAATCCTTCAAACCAGGAAGGAATCATTTTCCTGAAACCCACAAATAGGAGCAAGTTTAGAAATAAGAATAGTGTGTTTCTGCATTTCCCATCTCACAATATTAACATGCCAATTAGGACATAAATGAACATAAATGAACAAAAAAATTAACTGAGAAAAAAAAAGGATATATTTTTACCACGGCAACAATTTTATTTCTTTGTGTTTTCTATTTCTGTATTTGTTTGGTAAGTTAATTTATGTTTCTTAGTGCTTCCTACATAGTTTCCTATAGACGTCAACCAGTCTACATTCATGGGAGTGTGCCTTGTTGGAAAATAACTAGATCACATCATGAGACTTATTTTTTTCCACACAATTTATATTACAATATATTAAACTTTGCACAAAACAATCTCAGACTTTTTAGACTTGCCATATCAATAATTATTTCACTTGTTTTGCCTTGCAGAGATGGTGAGGAAGAAGAATCCCCCTATCAGGAGTGTGGGAGGAGAGGAGGAAGAGGAGGAGGAGGGAAAGTGAAAGGAGACAGGAGA
>KN471691.1:74356-88629 GCA_000787095.1 Periophthalmodon schlosseri
GGGAAAAGAGAAGGAGACAGGAGAGGAGGAAGATGAGGGAGACGAGGAGGGCAGAGTGGGAGCAGAGGCCGACCGGATATCCCATCCATCCGAACCGGAATCCTCGGAACACCTCAGGACCGGCTCGAACGAGGATCAGGAAGAGGAGGAGAGAGAGAGCGAATGTGTATCTTCGTCTGTATCACCTTCATCTATTGGTTATGAAGACAGGCGATCGGCAGGGTCAAGATCCAAAGTTAGCGCTGAAGACAGGGACAAAGTGGACCGGAGCGAGGGAGATGTCCGACAGGAAGTAGCAGGAGTTTTAGTGGGGGAGGAGGTCATGAGAGACACGCCTCCTCTGTCCGGCAGCCCCTCTCCCAAACTCCAGGACTTCAAATG
This sequence comes from Periophthalmodon schlosseri, assembly GCA_000787095.1. Lineage (NCBI taxonomy): Eukaryota > Metazoa > Chordata > Actinopteri > Gobiiformes > Gobiidae > Periophthalmodon > Periophthalmodon schlosseri. Next base: position 74,738 of record KN471691.1, read on the forward strand.
CAATGTGTGCGGTTACGGTTACTATGGAAACGACCCCGCTGACCTAGTGAAGCACTTCAGGAAGTACCACCTGGGTCTGCACAACCGCACCAGACAGGACGCCGCGCTGGACTCGCACATCCTCGCCCTGCACAATATGGCACCACACACACCTCTAGGTAACAAAATAGAAACGGAATTGATCATTGTCGGGCAAAAGTAATGAAATACAGTGTAGCAGCTCATTGGTTCTACCTCAAAAAGAATCAGATGTGTCAAAAATATTTCCTTAGTCAAGCAAAATTAATGATTATTATTATTAATTATTATATTAGTTATCAAAGAAATATATATAATGGATCACTTCTAAAATTATGGACTACATATCTGCCAACAGCCTTTATATTTGGGCTTCAAAAATATCCAGATACATTTCAGTTATCTCTTTTCTTAAATGCAAAATGAATAGAGAGCTCAACTTTTTGTACTAACTTACCTCCAACAATATTAGTTCAGCTGTCTTTTACAGTGTGGTCATTTATTTTATACTTAAGAAAACTAAACTGCCACGATCACCCAGGACGTTTCTGTCTTCACACCACTGTTACTTTAGCATGTGTTAAACTTCTCCTTGTTCATGTCCCCAGACGTCCAGGTGGGACAGGGGCAGAGGAACCAAGCCAAAGATTTGGGAAAGATCCGACAAGAGCTCCTCAACCAGCAGCAGAGGACTGTGTTGTTGAATGGCACATACGACGTCCAGGTGCGTTCACACTTTAACTGCTGCCATTTTGGGTGCTTTAAAATACCCTACAAATTGTAATGATAAAGTCTATTTTACTAAACACATATTCTTCCATTGTCATTGTGAGCAGTCAATCAAAGCCTCCATTTATGTGTACAAGGAGGATATATTTTTATTTTATTTTATTACACTTGCACAGTGTTGTTGCCTATTTCTATTCTCTTGTTACTCTGTGCGTTGCAACACTGGAATTTCCCCATTGTGTTTTCTTATCATATCGTATAAAATAAATTCTGACCCATACCTATCATTCAACAACTTTCCATATGATTCTGATTGCATTACACAGTTAAATTACGAAAAAAGCTGCAATATGTAACTTTTCTAGTGGAGGGCCTGTCACCTGCTTGTCACCATGGAAATGTTTTGTTTTTGCCTAGAATGTTGCACAGTATCACATTTAACACATCTGTCTCCCTGGAGGCAAGAAGGTGATGCCACTAGGTCAAATTACAGCTCAGCTCTGTGGAGAGGCGTGCCCACTCACTGTAAAAAGGCATGTTTTTCAAGGTATTTTCAATAAATAAAAACAACTGTAATTGAATCAATGCAAGATAGATATGTTTATTGCTATACTGTGGAACATTCCAGGCAAAGCAATGACATCTCCATGGGGACAAGCAGGTGGCAGAAAAGTTACATTGTGCGTCTTTAAAGAAAAGCAGATAATGTACCTTATAAAGGCAACGCCTATTTACTTTTACAACCAAAGGAGAGCTATTACAACAATATAAAAACAAATAAAACATCTGATGAACCGTAACACAGCGCAGTGCATCTTGGTAGTGTCTATTGACTTACACTGAAGGGAAGTGAAGGTGTTTAGAGGTTTGTTTACTGTAACCATAAAGCTTTTTGTTAATGGCCAAGTCCTTTTCCTACCTCCACATCTATAAAGCTCTGTCCCCGAATGGCTGTCAAACTTGTGTTGCTTTTTATTACCTCTCTGAAAGACTTCCACAAAACTGTCTATGAGGACAAGCAGGTATTTGGAAAGTAAATTCGAAGAACAACAGTAGCCTATTTTCCTCCAATAAATTTGAGAAAGTAAGTGAGCCTAGAGTACGAAAGAAAATAGAATGTTTAAATGTGAAGTGCAGTATAGAGGAAGGGCCTATATCGTGCATTTTTGATGAAATGGCTTATCAAATCTACAGGGTTCTCCCAGGATAGTCTAGGTGCTTGACAGTTTTCAATACCAGTTTTCTAGTATCAGCAGTATTTTATTTTTATTTTTTGTATCATAGTGGAACTTATTAATGGCACCCAGCACTAGTTAGATATAGTCATAGAGGCCAGATTGAGATGTTTTGGACAGGTACGGAGAAGCTGGAAAGTGAATGTACTGATAAAATGAATTTCGAAGTTTAGGGCTAAGGGGAGACCAAAGAGGAGATCTATAGTTGTAGTGAAAGAGCACATGAAGGAGGCTGGTGTGGGCAGGGCATGTAGAGGATGAGGTTAGATGGAGGATTTGCTGTGGTGAAGCCTGAGGAAAACAGCACAAAAGATAAGAGAAAGTTGACTTTTTTTATTGTTGGTCCCAAACAAATAAGACATTATATGCAAATGTATACACTGATACTGATGCTTGTGTGCCTTTGGGGAGGCATGGTGGGGAATATAAAATTGCCAATGCAAACTTTACAAATTCACTTTAGAAACCAGGCATTCTCTATAAAGATACAGTATGTAACTTTCCCACCCATCACCTGTATGACTTACTGGAAGTAGAAAGTACAAACCATACTTCGGAACGTTATCCATGGAGATAGACAAGTTTTATGCCATACAGTCAACGATTTCGGCCAAAGGAACAACATGTCCATGGAAACAAGTAGGAGGATGCCCCTCATCCAGGCCAAATAAGAGTCAGGTTTGTGGAGATGCAAGCCCGCTTAGAGTAAGGACATATGTTTTTCAGTGCTATAAGCATAACCAAAATGAAAAAAAGCTTTTAGTTTACTTCATTTTTTGACTAAAATGTCACATGCTATGGCTTTAACTATTGATTCATTCTACCTCAGACACAACACCAAGACATTCTTCCCTGAGATGGTCATTATTTGAAACTGATCAATATAAAATTATGTGAAACTTGGGTGTGTCATGAGCAGCAGAAATATGCTGAGCTTCCAGAACTACGATCCAAGATTCAAGTGAGAGGAAATCTGAAAAAGCAGAAAGAGCACAAAAGTCAAAAAGGTTTTTATTCAAACCAGGGCCTGGTATGGTCCGAGTCATATCCAGTAAACGCCACAGCAGCACACACACTCACACACACACACACAGTCAGAAATAGAAAATCCAGTGGGCTTAAATCGTCATTACGCTGAAAAAGTGAAAGTCGATGAAAAAAACCAATGAAAGAGCTCTCTATTCTCTCGCCTTCTCTGTCTCCCGCCCACGTTTGGAAAATTCCATGTTGTCATTTGCTGAGACGGGAACCCGCACTAACCAATGAGATTGCGGGAAAAGTGAGAAAGGGGGTGAGGAGCAGAGGAGATAGAGATGGAGAGAAAGAAAAAGAGACGCAGAGAAAAGATTTGTGAACAGTGGTTGTAATGGGCAGTTTAATAAAACAGCTGTCAGACACATGAATGTACTTTTGTATTCCCTGTCTGTCTGATCCAGTTGTGTCTCTCATCATGTCTCTTTTACTGGGGCTCCTTTCAAAGAATCTAACTCCCCTCTCTCCCTATCCTCTATTTCTCTATTTATATTTATTTTATGTATTTATATCTGCACTGATCAAAATATTACTAGGCCCCGTCATGATAAATACTATATCCACTTATCGTTGGGTGGGTACTTTTTCTTTGTACTACTGGTTAGTGTTTGGTTATTTTTTCTGTACTATGGTGCGGTTTGAGCTGTAGACGGTTGAATTATGAACTTCTATGACTCATTATAGACACAACCTACTCTGCTTTATGTTTTGGTTTCAATATTATCGTTTATCATCTATAGTTGCAATATATCGCACTTCAAAGTGTGTTATTATGACAGGCCTAAATATTACCCATATAATGTCAAATTTAAATGTCATCATCTCACTCATCTACACAACTTAACAAAATAAACGTATATGTATATTTATTTTTTTTGGTCAGGGGGCGATATATGCAATATATTGAAGTGTGATATATTGCTGAAGAAAATATTGACGATAAACGACAGTATTGAAACGAATCGATTATGCCAAAAAACAATTCTAAATTTACAATATCATTTAAAAAACATGAGCTCCAATAAATAAATAGCTAAATGAAAAACTTTTGTATTTAGTTTGCATCTATAATGATTCATATAAGTTATTTATTCAACCCTCTACTGGTGCAAACCTTATCATAGTACATAAAAATAACCAAAGATTCAAAGAAAAAGTACTCCTGATAAATACTGCTCCCCAAAAAGTATTGCTCCTTTTATCATGTATTCAACGATAAGTCGATATAGTCATTATTTTGACAGGCCTATTTGAAAGTACTTGAATTATGACATTGCAAAAGTTAAACAATGGAAAGTTGAGCCTTTCTGCTTTAGCTCCATTGATCAGTTCAAGTCTTGTCGATATGTAGTTTGAATCACATACAATCAGGCCTGGCACGATAACACATTTTGAAGTTCGATATATCACTGAAGTAAATATAGATGATAAATGATAATATTGAAACTCATTTATGCCACTGACACAATAACTCAAGAGCAGATTTAAGCCACAAAATCTATTCTAAATCTATTTCTTGCAGCTTATGTTTTTTGTAAACAACCGAAAGAAATACTTTAGTTCTTAGATTGTATGTGTAAGGAGCCATATAAGTTGTTAATTCAACCTTTTACAGCTTAAATCTTATCATATAGCCAAAAAATAACCACAAATTTCTCAGTACTGCAAAGAAAAAGTACACACGATAAATACTGACCCCAAAAAAATATTGTTGCAGCCTTCATATATTGAACAGTAAGTCGATATAGTAATGGTCATGACAGGCCTTCATACAATAAAAAAAAAAAGTAAATCTGCATAAGTAAGATAGAAATTGTGAGTAAAATGAATTATGGAAATAATAGAATAACACAGACAGTCATAAATGCCGCAGGTGACAAATGCCGTCATAAAAATCACTGCAAGATCATAAAAATAAGAGTCCATGATTAACAGCTCCAGAGGTCCTCTTTGGGATACATTCATTTTACCAGTGAACCAGTACGGAATACTTCTACTAAGTCAACTCAGGCCAATTGGAGTGCGTAAGAATGCTACAGATATATGGAGAAATATATAATGTTGTCTTCTAAACCTCCTGAGCCATTATTCACACACAGTAATGCCGAAAATGTGAAGAACACAGTGGTATCTAGTTGCGCGGTTTGGAAAAATAAGCCATTTTCCTGACTCCGTGTGAGTTCAACAGGCACTTTTGTAATTCGTGGCGTCTTGTCTCGTTATCAGTTTCTACAGTGAATTAAAAAGGTCAGATTTGTTGAATGCATCACTTTTAATAAGCACTTAAAATAGTAAACCTGCTGGGATAATAAGAGTGCTTTTGTTTGAACCCAAATAAAGCCAACTGACAGTAATTGTTGGACTAATTATCAACACTGACTTATACTTTCCTGCCTGAGGTTGCCAAAACAAATTGTGTTCTTCCAAGCTTGTAGCTCCTTATATATTTACAGATTCACAAGGTAACTTTTCTCATGTTTAATGCCATATTACATTCCAGGCAAAGCAATATCTATATCTTAGGCCTGTCATGATAATTACTACATTGACTTGACTTGAATATATTTTTTATATTTATCGTGAGTACTTTTTCTTTGCAAAAGTGGGGAGATTTTGGGTATTTTTGTTGTAATATGATAAGATTTGAGCTGTGGAGGGGTGAAATAATCCCTTTTATGGCTAATTTTGGTACATTCTGCTATTTTTTTGTTGCAGCTCATGTTTTTTAATGAAAATGTTTCTTTGGGATTATCTTGCATTATTTCAATCTTTATTAATGGCATAAAGTAGTTTCAGTATTATCGTTTAGCGCAATATTCCTCTGCAGCGATATATATCTTGCTTCAGAATTTGTTACTGTGACAGGTCTAATTCAACTACAAGTTTGTTTTTATTGCTCAGAAATACCTTAAAAAAACATGCATTCTAACTGTGCCTCTCCGCCGATCTGACCTGTAACTTGGAGTTGTGATGTCTCCATGGAGTTAAATAAATGTAATGCCATATTGTGGAACATCTCCACCAGAAAAAAGGTTACATGGTGCACCTTTAAATGCAAATCGCAACGTTTATGACGGCTTGGGACTCCACAGACTGGTCAATGTAAACAAACTATTTATTTAACTTATTTTTTTCTTCCTACCAACAGGTGACGCTCGGTGGCACGCTGATCGGGATTGGCCGGAAGACGTCAGATTGCCAGGGCAACACTAAGTACTTTCGCTGCAAGTTCTGCAACTTCACATATATGGGCAGCAACTCCATTGAACTTGAACAGCACTTCCTCTCCTCACATCCAAATAAGGTCAAAACCCCGCCTCCAACACCTTTAATGTCAAACAACAACAACAACAACATGGCAGCTCACGATGGCCTGACAAAGGGGCGGGGTCAGATTGTTGAGGGGGCGGAGCGAGTGGCTGTGAGGTCCGAGGATGATTCTTTGGTGGGATACTCTGTTCCAGTTACGGCATGTAGCGACTCTCCAGGCTGGACGGGGGAGGTGGGCCGCGGAGGGGGGCAGGCGTATTATTGGTGTAAGGTTTGCAGTTGGAGTTGTGAGTGGGCGGGCGGATCGTCGAAGTTGATCGAGCATTACGAGCAAAGACACAAGAACTGTAGCCCCGCTGGGACAGAGCGAGACAGGAGAAGGGACGGAGAACATGTGGCATCCAAAACTCGCAAAGATGGGTCATCTAATCCAACCAGCACCAGCCAAGGTAATGAAATACAAGAATGAATGGGAAACTGTTATGGCTCCTGATGTGGGACTCATCTAAGATCAATGGACTGCTGCTTATCCAGAAATGACTAAGTGAAATGCAGTTATGACAAATGATGATTAGTCATAAGAGCGTGTAGTCATAATGTCTGGACCACCTGCTATTTGCAATTCTACTCTTAACTAACAGTGGTTAATCCTTTAGAATTAAATCCTTTCAAAATTAGAGCTAAGTTTGGATTGGATCACACAAACCAGCCTATTGTCAGTGCCAATTGTGATACAATGAATTGAAATATTATAATTGCCCAGTTTACTCCAAACACACATTTTGAAGACTATGGCTGGCTGGTTTTAGTCGTAGCTTAGGTCTTGTCCATTATGTTCTATAGTTTTAATATGCCCAGTCCAATGACAATCTGTAGTATTATTTTCATTTCTCAGCATTTCGTGTTCAGTAATATAATTCTGGTTTATTCATTCATTCTTGTTCTCTTCTTCCCAGCAGACCCAAACAGCAGTGACCCCGACGCCGTGGTAACCAGTTACAACTGTCAGCTGTGTGACTTCCGGTACTCCATGGCTCACAGCGCGGATGTGATCGTGGTAGCACCTTTACTGCTCCACTACCAGCACAACCACTCCATCCACCGCTGCTGCATCCAACACTGCATGTACTGTCCTCAGGGCCTGTGCCAGCCACAAAAGCACCTGGGGGAGGTGAGATTACCGCAAATACACTGGAAAATAAATAATACTGGCTTGGTAACTATATAGAAGAAAACTTATAGCTTTTCTTTCAGGGGAAATGGAAATGCAATGTAGTAATATGAGCAAGTGTTAAGTTAATTACTCAAATTTCCAGTTTTGTTTAGAGTCCCTTGCTTCCTCAAATACTGCCACAGACTTCCCACTCGCCTCTGTACCAGCTGCCAAGTGTTGTGGTTGTAGCTGTTGAAAATACACAGTTAACAGGCAAAACCAAGCCTGTTAACAGCTAATGATGCACATCCATATTGTAAATGCCGGCCACTGCTTTGATGGACCCACTTGATACAACCCCCATTTTAACATAAAACTACTTTGGGATGGTTTGTAAATGGCATCAAAAGTAAAATGCAGTGAATTGCAAATAAAATTCGCAAATGACACAAAAACAACAATGTAACAATAGTATCACTAGGCCTGTCACGATAATTCCTATATAGACTTATCGTTCAATATATGAAAACTGGGTGAATATTATCTGAGTACTTTTTCTTTGTAAAAGTGGGGAGATTTTGGGTATTTTTGTTGTCCCTTTTATGGCTTATTATTGGTACATTCTGCTATTGTCTTTCAATGAAACAATGGTTTAAAAATTGTTTCCTGGGATTATCTTGCATTATTTAAATCTTAATTAGTAGCATAAAGTAGTTTCAATATTATCATTTATCGCGATATTTCTCTGTAGCATATATCGTGCTTCAAAATGTGTTATCATGACAGGTCTAACACCCACACACCTCCAATGCAGACGGCCAACAAAGTTTAAGAAGTGAGCTCGATCCTGAAAAATATCTTTGAAATCGTATAACTCGTAGCCATTAATATACTGTTGCCATAGTTGCATTATTATTGTGAACTCAAAGTATCTCAGCATATTTTATAGAGATTCTAATTACAATGTTGCTTAAGACCTCCACAGACATGACGACATACATTTTAAGCACTGTTTTCTTTGCCCAAACTAAAGCATGAGAACGATCCACTCACACCACAAATGTTATCTCTCCCATTAGGTGTCCCATCCTTTTGCTTGTCGGAAGCCCACCTGCTCTAAATGCTGCTCTAAGTTTCCCCAGTCCACCAAACCCCAGGACACTGCTGGTTCAAAGCCTGCCACTTCACCGAGCTTGACCCCTCCTAACCCCCGAAACGACCCCACTAACACAGCACATCCCATGGTCACACAAGGTACTAAAAGTCAAACCAATACATGCCAGTCTGTTATTTCCTGCTGTAACGTGTGTTCCCATGGTTCTCTGTGCTCCCAGGAGTAACGCACTTATGTGACCAGTGCGCTTTTGCCACCACCGACATTGACGTGCTGCTGCAACACTACGAGAGCTGCCATACTGTCACCAGCCTGAAGGGGGTGTCGCCTCATGTCAAAGCAGAGGAGGATGTCGGGGGAGAGAAGGAGGGAGGGAGAGGGGGAGAGAGGGAGTACTCCTGCACAAAATGTCACTTCATCACAGAGGTGGAGGAGGAGATTTTTAGACACTACAGGTGGGTAGCAATTAGAATAAATCATAGAACTGAGTAGAGCTGAGTGTCGTGCTGACTTTACACAACTAATAGAGTTTACAATGTTTACAACATATAAACACTGCATATTTTAAACGATCTTAGACTGAATTTCTATAATAATAATAAGAACTCATTTGTCCCTATTGCTATTGCACTAAATAAGACCTATTCATATGTAGCTTGAGTTTAATAAAGTGGGTTTTTTAATGCTATGTACATGATGGTTTGAATTTGAAAGTTGCTGCAAAGAAAAGTGCTTTTTATGTTATGGTCCTTATGTAAATATTGAGTTTTCTCATTCTCAAATGTAGTTAAAATGGAAAGTTGGACTCAAAGACATAAGAGCTGACAAGTAACTTTATATTCTAACTTTTTATTGTCTGACATTCATACCGTATTGATCTAACTTGCATTATGAAAGAAAATGCTGAAACTATTGCCTGACAAAGTAAAGGATTTCAGCTTTGAATCAATCAGAAATGTAATGTTGTTTTCAAGAAGATAAGAATGAGACAGAACCAGAAAATGGTGGAGCAAAAAGACAAGAAGGGAATGTGAACAAAAACAGGGATGGGCCAATTTTTAAGTCCATTCACGCCCTCATTAGCACACACTGTTTAAGCTCCCCCCAACACCAACTCAATCCCTATATTTGATTATTCATGATAAAAAAATCTTATGGAAAAATAAGTATTTTGTAACTTATTTTTCTTTTAAGTTTTCGTTGAGGTTGAGGATAATTGCATGTGAGCTGTGCAATTGTCCGTAATGAACACATATCTAAGACGAATGGATATCTCTATGGGCAGTTCTACATGAAATGATTAACATGATATTACTGCACTGCTTTAATAAGTAACACCCGCTCTGCCCCCGAGACAAAACGAGATTAGATGAAATCAAATCAGAGGTGATAAGGCCAGATATGAGCCGATCAGATTGGATAGAATAAGACATATAGATTTCAGATAATCCCTTAATCCCAAGTAGCAAGTTTCAAAAGAGGATTTAAAGGTCCTATATTACACAAAATTGACTCTTGTGTTGTTACCTCATCAAAAACATATCCGGACTTGTGTTTCGTTTCATTCACACATGTTTGAGTCAACCTTTATTATTAGTTCGTCTACATCTCCAAAGCTCAAAATGCTTTTTGGAGTCAACTTTATTATTAGTTCGTCTACATCTCCAAAGCTCAAAATGCTTTGTTCCACTTTGTGATGTCATGAAGCGGTAGTTTTCATGTCAACAGCCACCTTTTACCTTTTGTTCAGCAGAGAGAGGCAATTATAGGGCTGAAATCATCCGAATGATTCTGGTGAAGGTGTGTAGAGTTTAAAAACACAGTGGAGCACTTCCTGTATTACCACATGACATCACAAGGTGGAACAGAGTGTTTTCAGTTTGAGAGAAGAGCCTAAATTTGTGTGTTAAACATGTGTGAATGAAACAAAACACAACTCTGGGTATGTTTTTGATGAGGAAACAACATTTTAACATAGATCAGAAAATAGAGTAATATGGGCCCTTTAACTTTTATATTATATTGCACAATAGAAGCATGTAAAAAAAAAAAAAAAAAAAAAAAAAAGACAGAATAATGTGAGATATATTTATATTTAAGATGGCAAAAAATATATAAATTTTGTGGCTAACATTTCGAGATACATACTGTACTTACTATTAGGGATCCAGTATCGCGTGTTCCTCTCCCCACTTACATTTAAATAATCTCTTTTTGTCCATTTTCTGTAAGACAAAGAAGTTACATCAAGCAAATAATAAGAATGTATTCATAGACAGCTTTGAATATGCAGATCTTTTGTGTCATTTGTTGAAATTTGTTTTGTCATTTCTAAACAAAACTGTCAAACAAAATGGCTGCTGAAAATAGAAAGATGTCAGCACTGGGCTTCTTGTGTAGAAGTTATCTTGTTTATTTTGTTTTGTTATCAAGTGTTCCTGCTGTCACAAAACTGCAAAGGATAAGAAGGAAAAATAGGAGCCATTTTTCTCACTCTGAGAAGAATACTAAATAATAATAATCATCCAAAAGAGGGATTAAATAGGCTTTCTTTCACATGCGGACTCACTTTGGAATATTGCATCTACAAACTTGTCGCTATATGGACCAAAATAACACAAAGCTCCATAGACACAGCTAGTTTGGTATTAAGGATGATTCATTTCTTGCCTTTCAGATTAATGTACATTCTCCACTTTTTCTCTAACTCAGTGTGATTTAACAGAATGTGAGTCACAGTTTGGCAGCGCTTTTGGCCTATCTGAATAGTTAGAACAAATCAAGTGTAGTCCTCAGAGAAAAATAAGTCTCTATAATTCTCTTATACAGCAATAACCATAAAGAGCATTAAAAGTCATTATTAAGTTTTAAATTGTACTGTTTATTGCCCGTGCTACAACAGCTCCTTCATTTTATAATAACTGTTCATACTGTGTAGTTGTGTAGTCTGTCACAAGGATGATGCACGGATGGTACTTGAGAAGTTACAAGTTATATCTATGGAAAGGCGACCCTACTCACTATACAGATTCCATGTTTTTTAGCAATAAAAATGCTAATTGTAATTGTCAGGTAAGAATATACATGCGTTTAATGCTGTACTGTGGAAAATTCCAGGCAAAATTCCAAAAATAGCATGGAGACAAGTAGCCTGTAGGTATTTATCGTGTGTATATTTTCTTTGCACTGCTGGGAAATTTCTGATTATTTTTTGGCTATACGATAAGATTTAAGCCGTAAAGATTGAATTAATAACTTAATTAATAACTATGACTCATTACAGACGCAAACTAAGTACTAAAGTGTTTCATTCTGCTGTTTATTTATTACAAAAATTGTTAAAAATAGTTTTTATGGTTTAAATCTGCTCTTGGGTTGGTGTGTCAGTGGCATAAATTAGTTTCAATATTATCGTTTATCGTCTATATTTACTTCAGCAATATGTCAAACTTAAAAATTTGTTATCGTGACAAGCCTAGAGACAAGCAGGTGACCTCCTTTCAGAAAAGTTACACAGTGTACCTTTAAAACAGAAATTAAATAAACATTGACAATCTAGTAATGATTGCTCTTTCTTTTTTTGTCCCTCTAGACGTGTCCATGCATGTTGCCGTTGCCGACGCTGCGACTTCACTGCCCCCGACTCAACGGCTCTCCTTGACCATTTTAACTCCGCCCACTGCCACGACTCTGCCCGCTCCCTAAACTCCTCCCCCTTAGCCACTTCCCTCACGCCTTTTCTAACTCTCTCAGCCAATGGGTGTTCAGCCCCCTCTACATTAGCCATCAAAGAGGAGAGCAAGGGCGATATCCGACTGCTTTACTCTCTAGCGCCCCCTGAGGGAAGGCTGGCAGAGGGGGGCAGAGAGGAGAGTGTGGTCAAAAGCGAAAGTGGTGAGGAGAAGGAAAGAGAGAAAGGATGGGTGATAGCGGACACAAGGGGGGCGGGGGAGAGAGGGGGGGAGCAGGCGCATGGTCTGCTTTGGGTGCCCAAGGATCGAATAGGGCCTGAAACTCGACCAGGAAGTGGCAGCCCGTCCCTCTTCCCAAGCAGCCTATCATTGCCGTTCGTCTCGCCCAATCACGAATCGCCACAATCCAAAAGAGGCTCACCTAGTATGGTCTATCTGAGTGACACAAAGGCATTCATGGGAGATCCTAAGGTGTTTTTGGGAGAAGCCAAACTGTACGGAGGAGGAAGGTCGGGAGGTGGAGGAGGGGCAGGCGGAGGTGCAGAGAGAGAGAAGCAAATGACCAATCAGCAGTTCTCAACGGCGGCTGGAGGCGGGGCTACAGGAGGAGGCGGAACCGGAGGGAGTGGCGGACAAGAGGGCAAGGGCGCAGCCAAAGAGGAGTCCCAGTCACTGCTACGGGTAGGACATTTTGAAAAACATACTTCCACTGTACACTGTATTTCTTTCATATTTTGTCCGGCCTGTCACTCTTGATGTGACAAATATAACTTTATTTGTGTTAAACGTCAAGATTAGTAGCTTAATAATGTTATATACATTGCATACATACAAAACAATGTGACGGTTTCCAGGTTGAACTGAGAACTCTTCCACAATCCACAAGTTATTGAAATCTTTATGAAAATGGAATGTTTCTTCATGAGTTGTTCCACTTAGCTGTGAAAAAAAATAATCTAATATATAACAATAGTGTCCTCTTCACTCTTTTGAATTGGGGCCTTTGTACTGCCTTACATTCGGTGTACCCGTTGAGAGCATTAGCCATCAAAGCTGTCTATTATTACACCTTGATCATCTTTTCTTTGAATCAGATGTGAGGATGGGGCGTCATGTAGAGAGCTTTCACAGACCACTCAAAGCATTGATCAGCACTGTTAAGATCAGTCCTGGGTGGCCCCTTTGTCCGTGGGTACGATTTACAGACATCATTTCCTTTCCCACAAGTATCGCTGGTCACTTTTAGTATATTTGGCTCCTTTTTTAATGCAAAACCCGCCCGTTGTCATGGCAGCAGTGTCGCAAATACAGAAACAGCCACCTGTCAGTCAGCCATCACCCACAATGCTTTGCACTTTGGTGATGTCATGACACGGCGCGCAGGGATAGACTGTGGTTACCCAGTTCTGCATGCTTATTGGCTATTATTACATTAGATCAGATTAGACCTATAAAATGCCAGGGCAGCAACTTGTGCTCGTATTAAGTGCGAGTGGTTAAGCTCGCAGTGTGCCATATGAGTCTCTATAGTGGATTTATACATTTCTGCTGTTTGTGGTGGTGGCAGTGTCTTGGCAGAGCAGGCTGGGTGGGGCTACAAGAGGTTAACTCATTATGGAGGGTGGGGCAGTGCGTGTCTGTAGTCGGCA
>KN471691.1:88687-102090 GCA_000787095.1 Periophthalmodon schlosseri
AAAAAATCGAAAAATGATATGAAGAGGTGCAATGACTCATACGCAGATAAAAGACCAAATAGAAAGAACGACAGATTCAGAGCTGGAGTTTTGAGCATAATGATGATAATGAAGGGTCTACTACTTTTATTCTAGCATCGCAGTATGTGGGCTGCAGAAAAGAAAAACGGCAAAAGTTTTTCGGCCCATTTTTCTCTGAATGATCAACTTTGCAGAGTTTTTGGGTGTAGAAGGTAGTTACGGAAGGTAGTAATTGTGTAATTAAAAGAGCTAATTGTGAACTATTGAACTGTATGCAGATGACACATCGAGTGATAAAAATGTTACTGTTGCCATAGCTGTTGTCGTTTCAAAACATAATATCTTCATTGACTTGTAAAAAGTCATCAAAATGGCATCTATAACAAGAAACAGCCCTGTGACTCAATCATCCCGTGAATACTAAGACAAATGATTTGATCTAAGAAATTTCATTGTGATCTTAAAATAACAGTTATAAACGTTGACAGTTTGCGTTTTGCTGGCTCTTTCTGTTCAATGGTACAACAGCATCATCATAAAGTTTCAGATACATATCCACTGATTTATTTCTTGGCCCATCATAAAAATCTAGTTATTTGTAGCTATTTTTAAAACAATTACTCAACTAATAATTCAGAGTGTTTTTCTGCAGTGCTTTACAGTTTTATAAGATTAGATTTTTTTTATTTTTCTCTTCAACTAATGCATCCGTAAAGTCATACATTGAGAGTGTGCGCGTAGGGAGAGGAAGGCACAAACACTTTTATAATTCATCCGAGGACCACAAACTAGACAAGACTTATTACTCTAATGGCTTCATAAGATACGGCCTTTGCTTCCCCTTTTTCTTCACAACACAATATTTATTCCCCACGGCTCGCACTGACACAAGCTACACACTCCGATCACACCAGCATTCATTTTACTGTCGGCCCATTCATTATCATAATACATTCCCAAGCACCCAGCTCTTACCCTGACCATCGCAGATACAAGGAAAGTTAATTGTAAGCCCAAACCTTAAGACCTTAACACAAGAAAAAGAGTACAAGACACGCGCTCAGGCTGACTCATTTCAGGGAGGGGAGCTAAAAGGATCATCGATATTTAAAGCCACACACGCAGACAAAGAGAGATAGGAGCTTGGTTCAATTTAAATGCAGCCTTTGACGCAACCCAAACCCAAGACTGAATTCTAAAAGGTGAACCCGCCCATGCTAAAAATTTACTTTTCGGAAATGGCAAGTCGGAAATCATGTGATAGTAGGTGAAAGGTTGAAGATCCAAGATGGAGGCACACAGGGAGAGAAAAAGATGAGGTGTGTAGGTGTGACAATAGAAAACCTGAAATATCCTTTTAAAATTGTGTTAGACACCTGCAGTTCTTCCAGTTCTTCCAACGATTCCTTTTTTTTTTCATTTTACAATCCCACGTGGATACCCTACTGTCTGATATGCTTTTAGTATTCTGCAAGAGGAGTACTTGAAATCATAAGAAATCACAAAAACTGATTTTGACTTTGAGATATTTTGGACTCAACAACAGCGTTTCAGATATGTGCATTCACAGAATACACATTCTTTCCTGACCCAGTTTGCCTTTTATTTTGTGAATAGGAAAATGAGAAATCCTCTTGAAGCTAAAATATTTCATAAACTCCTTTCCTCTGATATAAAGTAAACATGCTCAAATCAAATACAACTTAACATGACTTCAATTGCTTCAATTGTAATGTCACGTTATTCACAGTTACAAAACACATCACTTTGCGTTGCCAGATCCTTCAATAGAAACACCTTTATACCTAATATTGACCCCACACATTTTCCTTTCCCTTCTCTTCTCCCAAAGGACATCTCACCTGATTCGCTGAGATCGATACATAACTGCACCACACACACGATCACGTCTTTAGTATTCTGGTTTGGGCATCACTTTGTAGAGAGAGGAATATTTTCTTTTGAAAGGCCTGATCTATAATTGCCGCATAGTGTTGGCGCGTTGAGACATTGCGTTGCTATTGGCTTTGTTTTTATAGTGATTTATTACATTGAGGACATGTTTGCCATCTGAAATGTTATTTACGGGCCATTTGACTGAGGACGAGGACAGAAAGCTTATGAGGTTTAGAAAAGAAATTGAACTAAAAGCCGGGCTGATGTTGTAGTTTATAAATGAGATGGGATATATTTTGAGTAATAGTGGTTTTCTGGGTCTGAAAAGGTCCCACAATGAAACATGTGGACATATGTGATTCGGCTCAAAGTTTAGCTCATCTAACAAAGTCCAGATTGAGATTTCAAAGTGAATTCCGGCTCAAGAATCTTATAGTTACACAGATAAACGGACATGAACAAAAAGGGTAAATGCAATCAGTTTAACAGTTTTGGGAACAGGATCAAATTTCAACATATAAACATTTCATCACTTAATTTATGTTTTTAGGGGGTTTATATAATGAAATTTGAACATAACTTAGTCTGCTTTGTTCTTCATAGCATAGCAACTTTTTAGTATGGATTTGTCATTGTTTTTCCTCTTATGTGGTCATATTGCCACAGTGAAAACCACAGGGCTTTTACGACAGCCCCATGCGTGACATTGGGATCCATTTGAGAGACGACTCTGGGAGATAAACTCAATGTGGGCTAAGGCAGATCACAGAGACTTTCATTTAAGTTCCCCTCGTTTACATTTGTGCCCGACGGAGCTAATTATGTTTAAGACTCGCACAACACAAAGACACACACACAGTCGCACACACACATAGCTGTATTTCCATAAAGTTCTCATTACTTTGCTTTCTATTTCCTCTCCAGTGCGATCGGCGTTCTCATTGGCATTCGCTGGATGTGTGAGGGAGTGTGCGCGAGGGAGTGTGCGTGAGGAAGTGTATGTGTGTGCGCTTTGTAAGGAAATTAAAGCATGAATTGAACTTATTTTCACTGCTGATAATTTTACATTGCGTTATATCCGCTACAGGAAATTATAGAGCTGATGCAGCACAACCAAAGCATTAGTGTGTGTGTGTGTGACCAAAATAGGCCCTTAAATAGGAGTTTCTATCATATATTTAGGCTTGTAATCTTACATTTTATATATATTGAAAAACTGTTGTATGTTATATTGCAGTAGTGTTTGGTTTGCCTGGGTCCAGAATACACACTTTTCCATACTTTACAAAGATGTGAGTCTGGTCACCGGTGAATCTCCGTTTTCAAAGGCGTGATTGACATCTGGATTAGCCAATCGGGGACATACATGGTCTGCCCGTATCAGAAATAATAAAGGAAAAAAATATATATATCACAGGGGTCTGAAAAACATTGCGGATTTCTGCAGAATCATTGAGCGAAACACTAAACTCTGTTAATCTGAGGGGAGATAAATTTGATCTGATTGCATGATCTTGTTTGACCAGGCTCGAGGACGTGGTCACTAGACTGATATCTGTTTAAAATATACAGAGAGGTATCATTCTGGATTTGCCAGGCAAGTGTTTGGTACTATTGTAGACTTTTCATACGATTTTTGATTGGAAAAGAAAATATACAGAGCAACAATTTCTCAACAGGTGGATAAAGAACTAAAAGCAAGTCTAATGTAGATTCTGTTTCAGTAAATTCAGGATATTGCTTGAGTAAAAAAAAAAAATGAAATAAAGATGGTCATAAATATTAAGAAAAATGGAAATTAATGAAATAAATTATTTATTTTATCCCAAAATCAGTCCAATGGAGAGCTGCTGAAATCGTATTACACACTTGATATGCAAATAATATTTTTTTCAATTTTTTTTTTTTTTTTTTGCCCCGAAGGCAGCTGTAGTGTGAAATGTGGAGAGAGTGAGCAGAGACATTCGGTAAATGGTCACAAGCAGGAGACAAACCCAATACCTCTCCATTGGACTTGTTCCTCATTATCCAAATAAAGTGTACTTATTTTTCATTTATTTTCATTTACACCTCAATCTAGTAGTAAGTAGTAAGAAGAAATTACTTGAAATATGCACAGTTTAATACTACACTATATATCCAACATCAAAGATCAGTCCTCCTACATGTTGAATAAGGTCCACCAGCCTGTCCCCACCTCTTCTGCCTCACACAGACACTGTTGTCCACTGCGGGCCGCTCGGTTTGTTTGTGCAGCAGTCACATTTCCCATCAGCACAGACACTCAAATAAACAGCGCCCTCCTGGAAAAAGCCTGCCTCTCCATAATGTGACCAGCGCATGAAATGGTGGCTGTGTTTAGTGTAACAGGAACATAATCGGACAACCTGTTTGCTGTCGTAGTGCCCTGTGTGTATTTGAGTCCCGGGACATTTGTCGGTGGAAACACAGATGTGGTTAAAGCTAATGGGAGTAAGCGACAGTTATGGTCTGTCCATGGCTTTACGCAGAGTGACAGTCCACAAGCAGGCTCATTGTCTGCTATGGGGATATATTACGTTTGGCTTGAAAATCAAATGACAGCATTATGCCACATCGAGGCTGCTTTGAGACGCCTGTTACCGCGACGACGTGTGCAGCGGCGAAGGTGGCAGCCTGGCATTTTCCGCTCACGCAAATTCAGAAAGTGAGTTGGCTGGAGACGTTTAGGATCAAAGTTGGTTATTAGAGTGTGTCTTAATGTGTTTAATATGTTTTGTGACTGGCCCATTCAGAGTCAAATTAAAGAAAATATTAAAGCTGCACTATATCACTTTTGTGGTGGTAGGTTTGTCGCCTGCTTGTCTTCATTGCCTGGAAGTTCCACAATATGCCATTAAACTTATCTATAAAACATTGATGTACTTAAAGAAGTCTTTCTTTCTTGAAAACCATGCATTCTTACTGTGACTTGGCTCGCCTCTGCACAGATCTGGCCTGACACTTGGCTTGGTGATGTCACCTGCTTGTCTCCATAGAGACAGACACATTCATTGCCTGTGGAAACTTCTAGGCAAAGCAGTCTCCACGGAGACAAGAACGTGGCAGACCCTACACCTGAAAAGTTACATAGTGCACTTTAAGAAAAGTCATCCAGCAAATTTCTTCTTTAACTATGAACTATACTGTTTACATCACTCTTATAAGTTTGTTCAAGTTAAAATATTATGTGCTATGTGATTAGCTGAGCCAGACCAAATGTTTTACACAACTCAAAACAATATCTCCTGTGGTTACATTTCTAATTGGTATTTCTAGACCAATTAAGCTTTCTCCCTTCACTTTTCTTTCTGTATAATGGCTCTACTTCTCACTGTGTTTTGTATATATCGCCTGTGACTCACTACCCAATCCTATTTTCAGGCGCACTTTGGGTACAGAGTGTGAAAACATTTTTGCTGCAAATGTATATAACTTTACACAATAACCATCAAAACACCCAATTTGTAATTCTGTGTTTAGCTTTAACCGGGTGTGGGCGATATGCCAAAAGAATGTAGCCTACATTATGAATTTCCAGAGCAAAAATATAAATTTTAATTTTTATCATAATTATGCATAATTGAGCTACGTCTGTCTGCTTTTTTTTTGTTCACGCATCTCTGATTGGTTAGTTCCACCTGTCACTCATTTGTAGCATAGCAAAGGCTGACCTATTGGAGGAGTGGGGAAAGTGTTTTTAAGCATAGAGTTATAATGTACTATAATACAACAAATACCACCAGATTCATTTTTTTTTACATCATCCAGCCATAGCTTTATCTATTTTAGCTTTTTTCTTTGGGAAAAACAATCTAGTACACGGCACGCAGTACTTCTTCTATTAAAAATACTTTCCCTCCATTGTCTAAATTGCTCTCAGTCCTACTTATGACAAACCACAACTATCTGGCACTAATGCTTAAACAGACCTGCCTATTCAAATGCCTATAGATTAAGTAGAGGAACTTACTGGCATTTTCCCTCCTTTTCCCAGTAGTCTGTATCTCCTAATATGATGTAATCTGATATAACGACTATGACTTGAGACTAACATGCCGTCTCTTTAGATATCTGCTCTCCTTTCTGATGTTTTGATTGGTCCAGACACACGTCGCTTCCACACACGCAGCCGTTCCATTGGCCCGATCTGGCAACCCGTGACTCGCTTGTTCTACCCACACCGTCTCTGAGCCAACCAGCTGTTTTTCATCACGTCGACATGGCAACGCTCAAACACAGCGGTTATTTTAGCTCCTAGCGGTAATTTAGACGTTTACATCAATTACTGTTACAATCAGCTCACACACACACACACACACACACACACACACACGCACACACAGCTATAGGAGAAAGAATGGAGTCTACAGTAAAAGGCAATTTTATATTTTTTATTAAGATCTGGTTTACTTATAGTTTAGGTCAGTTTTCGTAGGGTGCATTCACACTTATAGCACATAAAAATTGCAACTAAACTGGGTCTAAACTTGGAACTAAACCTGGACCAGAGCAGGACTAAACCAGGACTAGAACAGGGCCAAACAGTTCTACATCTGGACTCAGTCTTGATTTAGACCCGGTTTAGTCCTGGTTTAGTCCTGCTATGTTCTATCCACTTTTTAATCGTGGTTTAATACAAGTTTCATGCTGGTGTTATTCTTTCCTAGAGCTGGTTAAAATTAAGACAATAGAATATTTGTCACATGCAAAGTCTGGCTTTTTGGGTAAATCCAGGTTTAATGAATGTGGTTTTTGTTACGGATTTAGTCCTAGTTAGATCAACTTAGCGGTTGTACTTTGGACCTGGCGTAGTCCTGGTCTAGTCTCGGTTAGTCCTGTTCCACGCATTAGTTATGCGATGGTTTAGACCCGTCTTGCATGTAGTTTATCCCTGATTTAGTGTAGTCCTTGTCAAGTCTTAGTTTCATGTTTGTTTAGATTTTTGTCTTTTTCTTACCACAACTTATCTCTCCATTCATTCAGTCTGGCTTTGTATCAGTCAGGACCAATTCACCAGTCTATATGTGTATGTGTTTTAGCTGTCCACACATGGTACTAATATTAAGGCCAGATGTTCATTTTGCTAAAACAAGACCTCTACACGCAACACTGGCTGCACAGACTACACATGGACCCAGCGCTCTGGCAGCACTCGTGTAATTAGGAAGCTGATTGGTTAGATTAAATGTCCATCTGACCCCTGACCAATAGTTAATTTAAGGACTGTGCCGGCCTGCCTCCCTGCCTCCCTCTCTCTGTTGTCGATTTTGGCTCTGTTCCCCTTTTCAATCTTTACACAATCAGGCGTTTTGCAGCGCAGTCTGATGTCATTTGACAAAGAGTGTAAAGAGGTTGTAGAACATAATGTTATTTAATAGAATGTGCCAAAACTGTACCAGGAAATGACTAAAGGTAATAGCCAATGGGAAACTTTCTTTTTTAATTTGATAGTGTCTCCTATGTTTAAAAGTTATTAGAAAATGTGATCATAATTGGTTATTAGAATTTAAGAAAATACCTCGGTGGCTTGTTACTGAAATGTTAGTTCTGTTGTTAATCTGATGGAAAATGAGAGGAGAATAATTCATTTGTAGATAAAATAGGCAACCTAAGTCATTATTAACTAATGTGGTGAGCTTGCATATCACAGCTCCTTTTTGTCCCGACAACCACAAACTACCATAGCGTATACAGTCACTCTCGGCCTTTAAAGAGGTGCAAAGAACATTATGTGCCAAACCACAACTAGCAAACAAGTTACAGCCCGAAAGGTCAATTAGGTCCTCCCACATTTGAATTGCTGTCAGCTGTCGAATGCAGTGTTAGTCATATCTGTGTAAAGAAGAACATATTGGTTTCTGTGGTTTTAAAATTAGAATTGGCCAAGTTTTTGTGACTACAGAGTGTTTTCACTTCATGAATACATGATGATATACTGAACACAGTGCCGCGTGTGTGATCAAGAAATGTACGTTTGTGAATGTGCACAGTTTTCAACAAAACCATTCTGGGGATGTATTTTGAGGTTTTCTGTGTTTTTACATACATTGTGCACAACTTCAACTTAATTCATTAAAGAAAGTTTTGTTTAATTTTAGTACATTCTCAACTTGTGGTTTAATATTGTTACAACTGGAAAGCCCGTGTCTTAGTTTTGACGTTTTTTCTTCCATTATTGTTGCTTTACCTTCTCACAACTTTCTTTGTCCTTATTCTTAAAACAGAACTGTCTGGGACTTTTACCCAGTACTGTATATATAGCTGCTCATTTTGAGTCCAGATCACACCCTGTATAGATGATTATGTGAGAAGGAGCCAGGGACAGTGTGTTTTTGAGCGAGCACCATGGCAACCTTGGCGGTCGGAGGCCCTGTTTTGGCACAGGTACCAGCACGACTGCCCTGGGGCAGGAGCACATGGAGCAGCCTGTGCCATCCATGAGTGTGCACGTCTGAGACAGGACACTAGAGGGCACAAGGGAGGCACAGTATATCACGCATGTATGGTTTTCACTGTAATGACTTACATGGCGTCCAAATAACAAGCTGCTTTTTACAATAAACCTTAAATAAACTAGAAAAAACACATTGTGTTAGTGTATTTAGCCTTGGTTCTGACTTGGTTTAGATTAACACTAGCACTTTAGACTAAGTGCTGGCTTTGTTCTGGTTCATTTGTGACTATGGGTTCTAAGTTCAGGTCAGGTCTAGTTGGAGTCTAGTCCTGGTTTCATACAGGTTTCATTTATTTGTTGTTGTTGCATATTGTGCACTCACTCTCTCCAAAGAAATCCATCCTCAAACACATAATGTAGCTTTTCAGCGGTACTGTCATGAATACTTGATACTGCAGTAACATACGTCAGAGTCTGTCTCTATCTCCCCAGACACTTCCCTCCTCCTTCTTCTTCTTGTCTGTCTCCCCCTTTGTGTCCCCGGCGAGGTTTTCACTCATTTGGCATTCTCCTCCAGTGGATGTGTGAGTGTTTATGAATTCAGTTCCACTGGCATCATGCATCTTGTATACTCAATTTCCCTAGAGACACTTCCTCTTTTATTCCCTTTCCCTCTCTGGATCCACAACACAGCTCGGACAGTTCAAGCCTTGTATGCCCATTCTCTGTTGACTTGTATATTGCTGTTTGGTCGTGTTTGGGTTCGGTACAGAGACAAGGCTAAGTTTATACCTGTGTTCTTATAACGGGCCATTTAACACCTAAAAGTTGTATGAGAGGCCGAGAGAGCGAGTCTCTTTTACTTTTCACTTTCATTGCTGATGTTTGAGCTGAACAGACAAAGCTTTTGTGCAGAATGCTCAACTATTTAACAGCATCTTTGACCACACCGTCTGAACGCTCCATGGAAACTGTGACCAGCCTATGTGAGAGTGAGAACTGGCAGTGCTGATGGAATATAAGTAAAGCTACAGAATATGGGACTTTGGACACACCTAATTTCACTGGATGTGAATTAGCCTTGTGAAATGTACTTATAATAAATACTCAAATGTGCCCCAAAGGCCATTTTAAAGGCCTCCAGTATGATGAGAAAAAGAGCAAAAGAGGGAAAATAGGATACAAATGTTACATGTTTGGCTTGTAGCTTTGTAGTTAAATTCAAATTTTAAAATGCCATCGATTTAATCTAGCAAGAAACCAGTGTGTTTTCCTAACCAAGCATTTCAAAAGACATGGCATCTAAATACATTAAAAAAAAATTGAATTTACTTGTTATGCCTGGTAATTTATTTAGCTGTGTTATATAAGTCTTTGACAATAACAGTTGAGGTTTTTTTCAGTACCTGTAGATCTTCCCACAGTCTCATCTCATCCATAGACTGGACTAAGTGAGTGTGACGTCACTCATAGCGTTCGGCTCCAGTCAAATGAAGCTAATCGAGGCTAGAGCAGTTATAGCAGCGAATTTGGAGCCGAGTTCCATATCTGCAATTCCGACCGTGAGTATCATTGCAACCAAAGAGCCAATCAGGAGTGAAGCTGTTGAAGGTAACACCCCTTCCCTCCTGCAGGGAGCGGGTGCTTAGTCTCAAAGAAGGCAGCTGATTTGTGTCTTATTAATGTTCATATCTTGAGTTACAGACACAATAGTGAAATAAAAATATCAGGATCATGTAGAGCGGGTTAATACGAACATTTTAAGATCAAAATGACGAACCTGACAGCAGCAGTTACAGAGAGAATTTTAAGATAAAATGACGAACCTGACAGCAGCAGTTACAGAGAGACAGTTTTCTAATGTAAAGTGAATTGAAGCTAGAGTCAAGGGAGCCGGAAGCGCGCCCATGAGCACTTCCTGTTTGGAAGCTAGCAGGTTAGCTATGTCCGCTTATATATACAGTCTATGGTCTCACCCTTTTTACACCTTTTTATTTTAATCCAAAAACATCCTAGATTGAGTGTTTGTTTTGACTTGTAATTTGCGCTCAATAAATCTCCCTATCGTAGCCAAACCTTAAGTAAGTGTGACAAGTGGAGTCGAGTTGAACTGTCCAAATGATCTAATAAGACCTTGTAGTTCTAGTGTAATTTGTGTGTTGTTGTTGTTGTGCGTGTGTTGCAGATGTTTGGCTCGGGTTGGCTTCTCCCTCTCACATTCACACAGTCAGTCCCCTGCTCCCCTCTGTCCTCTTCTCAAACGGCCCAGGTGCAGGCAGACAATAGCAGGAGCACAGGCTTGGAGCGCTCCGCCTCACTTGGCCTTGAGCGTTGTTTTACAGTGTAGTTCCCCATAAACATCCACAATGGAACAGAGATAGACTCACAGGAGGATTTTGGATGTGTCATGATTTTCAAGGAAATCTGTTCATGTTTGAGACAGCTGGAAGCAATCAAAAGTGCAGTAGTTTTATGCTGTAACAAAAAAAAAAAAAAAAAGACTGGAAACTATTTTGTTCTTTATTCACCCATCACAATCAAACGTGACCTAGTTGTTTTCTTATATTGGAAAAAAGTGTTAAACTATTCAAAACAATTCAAGTAGCATTAGCATTAGCACTTGAGAGAAGACTGACATATGAACTTCTACATTCTCTGTATTTTGATACATGTTTGGTCAGCATGTTTTATAATAGGCAAGACAAGTTTATTTGTACAGCACAATTCGTACACAAAGTAATTCAAAGTACTTTACAGAATAAGAAAGACATTAAAATCACAATACAAACAAATCAAAACATATATAATCATCATAAAATTAACATTAAAAGAGAAGAGTGCAGAATAAAAACCTTTCAGTCATATGCACAGCTAAACAGAACCGTTTGAGCCTGGATTTAAACATTGTCAAAGTAGAGGCCTGTCTCACATCTTCAGGACGACTGTTCCAGGTTTTAGCTGCATAAAACTGAAACACTGATTCCTCATGTTTAGTTCTGACTCTGGGCACCAGCAGGAGGCTGGTCCCTGAAGTATCTTATTAATACAACAATAATAAGATAAGGCTATTTTGGTTTTTGTAAAGGAAATTATTTTATTTCAAAAAAATAAATGGGATTACTCTTCCAGTCCTTTAAAAATTATAGTAATAAAAAATCAAATCTATCTAAAAATATACCATTTTGAAAGTCAAAGCTGATGTCTGCTGTCCCTTCGATCCAAGACAACTCCTAGATTGAGCACAACAGTAGGTCAGAGCTATCGTCCAGTGAACTGCAGCTTTCTACATAAAAGTTTAGCAAAGGCACTGTTGATAGCACCCGTCTATTGCTTCTTGTGTAGAAAGGGATATCTACAGTCATCACCTAGCTCGAAACATATGTTAAAGATTACACCTAAAGCCTCCGAATAGCACATCAGCCCGGGAAACAAGTGTACCATTATGGTTAGACCACCAGGAGAGGCAGCTGTGGACAGGCTGAAGACACACCGAGGAAAAACTTCAGTTTCAACAAAGATTCAACATAGACAGGAAAGAAAGGGAGCAGCTGCCAGTGCCCGAGTGGGGTTAAGCATCACCACAAGTACAGCCAAATATGGTCGGAGAGAATACACATACACGTTTACAGAAAGACATAGAGAGAGAGTGCACCTAAGAGACTGCGGCTCTGATGCATAATGCTACTGAGAAATAACTCAAGACCACACTGACTGAAAACAAGAATCTACCAGGTGGTGGTGAGAAAGACAGGAAGCTTTAAGATAAAACTATAATCAATTCTGTGGAGAAATCTTGTAACAGTAGCATGCAGTTAGAAGGTTATTTGTTTACTCAATATAGTGATTATACAGGCCACACTATATATATAAGAACAGAAACATAATTTAATTTCAGTTCAATAAATACTCCAGAAAAGTATTTGTGTCATATTAATTGTACTTTTTCATTGATATGGTTTGAATCCACAAACTATTGTTTTTGGTTATGGTGTCAATAACAGTGAATAAATGTAAAATCATCATGTTACTTCTCTTAAAAGTTATGATTCACAATAATAATTCTTCTCCTAAAAAAATATAGATATAGACAGAATATAGATTTGTAAGCAATGGAATCTTAGCTGTAATGTGTTGTTTCCAATCCCTGGTGTTAACTTGTATTATAATTTACGTAGAACTATTCTCTTCCATTGAAGTAGAGCACACGAGGCCTATCTTAAGTCTGCTAAGCCCCTATCTCTGGGTTAAACCTGAGCAGCAGATCACTATCTGTCTTTCCCGTCACTGTTGTGGTTGTCTGTGTATATGTGCAGTTTTTCAGCACTGATGCATTAGACGCTTTCTGTGGGTAGATGACCTTTTGTCTTGTTTTTTGTGTCAATGAAGAAAAGTACACAGTGAAAAGCCAAGATAAGGATTACATAACTTGACGCAGCCCTTGTTAGTGTCCAGTATCTTTGTATCTAGGGACCTTATTTACTACTTCATACATACAATTCCACCCGCAACTTTCTTTCTAACCTAAATCTTTGCCATATGGTTTGCTAAATGTTCCACTTTAGTATTAACCACGCTTTCTTACTGTGAGCAGGGTCGCCTCTCCGCAGATCTGACCTGTACCTTGGCCTGACCTGCTTCTCTCCATGGATGTGGATATGTTTGACGGCGAACTTAAAACATTCCAAACAAAGCAATAACATCACCATAGAGACAAGCAGGTGGCAGACCCCACACTAGAAAAGTTACATAGTGCGTCTTTAACGTGAAGGTGATCCATGCACCAGTCAAATCTTCAGTCTTAATTATTTCTTCTTGCTCCGTTGAAAAAAAAGAAATACAATAGTACAACATGTTTAGACATTATAACCACGAGCGTTAATAGAAACTGATATAATAAAACCCCACACTAGAAAAGTTACATAGTGCGTCTTTAATGTGAAGGTGATCCATGCACCAGTCAAATCTTCAGTCTTAATTATTTCTTCTTGCTCCGTTGAAAAAAAAGAAATACAATAGTACAACATGTTTAGACATTATAACCACGAGCGTTAATAGAAACTGATATAATAAA
>KN471691.1:102177-156174 GCA_000787095.1 Periophthalmodon schlosseri
GTGGTCTATTCTTGCTCTATCTCCCTCTACGTTTTGCATGTTATTCCATCATTTAGGAAGTGTCAGGCCAAAAAAGGACTTTAAACAAACACAGTTGTCACTGGAGCCGATCGGACAACGACAACAAAACTGCGCGAGGTCTAAACAAACTGAACAATCTGAACAAGGCTCACTGCTCCAAACTAAATAATAACTGTTGAGTCCCGGCACAGGGCTAAGTGAGAAATGAATGTTGACTTTGGTCTTGGCTTCACAGGCCGAACAGAAACTGAAGAGACCGGAGTCAAAACGCTCAACTCCCACAACGTCCAGACAATAAAAGGGGAACCCGACACCCCCGCCCACGTGCCCATGTAAAGCAAAGGGGCAAGTGCTGCTGGACAAAGCTGCTATGGTTAATATTACACTGTTCCTCTATATGCAGTGTGGTCCAGCTTGACCAAATCACCTCCCTTTTATTACATGCATTCATCCTTCTGCTTTTTTTGCATATAGGGCCCGTGGTGGAACGTAACAACATAGAAGAGTGAAAGTATGAAGGCAACTACAATTTTTAGGTATCTGTACTTGACTTTTTTACAGTGGATACTTTGTTCTTTTACTTCACTATAATTAAGTTATCAGTATTTTCTACTACCTTTTTGAACTGGACTGAAAAGTACAAATTCCTTTCCATAGTGTTGACATCCTGCCTATGGTTTTGAGTTCAAGGCCCAGCTTTGAGCAAACAGAAGATTTGAATTGCTACTGTTGACCAAAAATCTGCACAATGCTTTATTAACGATTCTCAAAATCTGTCTTTACATTTTTAGATTGGCACGTCAACACTTTTAGTTTAGAAGATTTAAGACTTGACTGCAGAAAACCATTTAAAGTTTATTTTGGTTTTGTTAACACTGATGTGTATTTCGACATCAGGAAGCAAACGTGGCTTTTTGCTCATTTCTTATCAAAATTACAAATTCCATTATACTTTATTACATTCTCAAAAGTGTATTTTACTGTAGTTAAGAGCAGAGGTGGATGAAGTACTCAATTGCGTTACTTAAGTAAAAGTACAGATAAGTAAGTAGAGGTAAAAGTATCACAAGAAAAAATCTACTTAAGTAAAAGTATTAAAGTACTTGTTTAAAAATGTACTTAAAGAGTAAAAAGTAAAGTGTTGTTCATTTGTTAAAGTGTTTAAAGTAGTGATACTGGTTAAAATGATACATAGTTTGGTCAACAGTAACAATACAAAGTTTTTCATATTTTTCTTATGAATTTTGTGTATTTATTTTTGCCCAAAGCCCAAGCTTGAACTTAAAACCTTTAGTCAGGATGTTACCACGGACATGGTAAAAATAACCCCTCAAATCATGAAAAGTACTTTTTAATTTTCAGTCCAGTTCAAAAATGTAGTTGAAAAGTAGTAAAATGTAGTAAAAGTAAAAAGTATGCACTGTAAAATGTACTTAAGTAAAGTACAGTTACCTAAAAGTTCTACTTAAGTACAGTACTTTACTACTTATACTTCGTTACGTTCCAACACTGGTTAAAGAGAGAGTTTTGGTGCCAGTTGCGCGTCATATCTGAAAATGGATTTGCGATTGATCATAAAATAAATTAGCTCCCTTGTGAAATCGGCGGTAGAACTGTCAACTTGTATTTATTTTCACATCTTGTTAAGCAGATCCAAACTGCCCTCCAAGTCCCTTAATGAGTAGAGAGAAATGTACTTTTGCTTTTATAATTATCAATAATATGGAAACTTAGAAAGAAAGTTTGCAGATTCCTGTGCTCTACATTCCCAGGATAAACTCGAACATAAAAATCAGCGCGTTTGACGTAACTTTGTGATTAGCCCAAAGAGGAAAAAAACAGGTCAGTCCCAGCTCCGCACACAGGGCCATAGTCCTGACTCTCCCCTCCCTCTGCTCTGTGAATGAATCGTCTCTTGTCTGCAAACTGATGGAGCGATAAAGTTGGTTTAAACAGCCGTACACACACCGACGCACACTGCCGCGGCTGGAACATATGTTTTACATCAGGAGCTGCTAGCTAGACACGGGCTAACGTTACCCTGTCCCCGTGTGTGTGTATGTGGACTGGAACAGGAGTGCGACATGTCTGAGCGATCTCCTATCAGCTTTTAATCTGCACACAGGGAGAGACGCAGCAGAAGGAACAGCCACTCAAAGAAAGTGGTAAAGTTGATAAAGAGGGCAGAAAGGTAACCCGTATCCCCTGCTATTACGGCAATATATTTTTAGGAGATTCAATTCGCCAGTGTGTTAACTGCAGCCCATAATGCATGAAGAGTGAATAAAGCAGGGCTGATCTAGTACCAGGCCGTTGTTTATTTTGCTGTTTCTTTTTATGCAGCAATATCATGTAATAATCTTTTCTGTTCAACACATTTTCAGATGATACAAGTTAAAAATTAATTTGAAAATAACTTGTTTTTCAGCTATTAGTTCAGATTCACTACTTCTTGAGAGGCATCTGGTAATAAATAGATAGTGTAGATCTACGCATATCCCTGTCTGCAGTGGTCGATGAAGTACTCAGTTTTGTTACTTGAGTAAAAGTACAGATATCGGAGCAAAAAAAAAATACTCAAGTAAAAGTATCACATGGAAAAATCAACTTTTAAGTAAAAGTATTAAAGTACCTGTTTAAAAATGTACCTAAAGAGTAAAAAGTAAAAGTATTTTGCGCAGATTTTGAGGTCTTATAAAGCTTCAAATGTATTGATTTTCATAAAGATTTGTGCTGAATTTTGTTCAGCACAAACAATTGAATCAATTTTTTTTTTTCTTGCTGTTTTCATTTGTATATTTGTGTTTGCTCAAACTACGAACGTTTTAAAAATAAACCCTCAGCCTTTTCAGCAGGTCTCAAACAATAATAAAAAAGTCCTGTTCAAAAATTTTGTGGAGTAGAAAGTACAGGTACATGCTCTTAAATGCAATGAAGTAAAAAGTACCCACTTTAAAATTTGCATAAGTAAAGTACAGATACCTAAAATGTATAGTTAAATACATAGAAGACACATAGAAGACAAGACGAAGCCCCCAAAACGGCATTTAATAATCCACATAAAAAAATAAGATAAAAATAAATGAAAAAATGAATACTTTATGTATATTAATAAAGAAGCCCTTATCAACCTGATGTCACTTCACTTTAATAATGCACATTCATTGATTTTGACCAAACCAGAAAACTGCTAAGGGAAGGATACATTAAATAAAGGCACTGATATTCCTATATTTTGTTGTTTTTGTGAACCCCAGAAGCATTAGAACCGTTTTAACTCATTTTCACGTTATTCTCTGAAACTGAAGCGGGCCATGCCAATACCATTTGGTTGAATCTATTGACAGGCTGGTGAACCATAGGGATCCAAATAACACCAAACAAACAGATGCTTGATAAAGGTTTCTTGTTGTCGCCTGTGGTTCTAGTGAAGCGAACTCATCTACATTTAAATGCAGCGGTCAATGTGTGTGTGGTCATCCGTGCCTCTGTTTCCGTGTGTCCTTCGTTTGTGTATTTTTACCTTATGTGTTTGAGAGAGTTATTGACCGGCAGATGTAGAGCGTGTGATGAGAAGCAGGCCACCGCATGGACTTATGGGAAATAAAAAGCCCTTATTTATTTATACGATTTGATTAAATGGCATTTGTTTCTGTCTCTGGTGTGTATGTGTGCTTGTATTTAATGACAAATAGAATAGAGGATCAGAGCAATCAGGTTTGAATGATTACTATGGGAACGAGGGAAAAGGCTAATATGGGGAGAGCGAATGGGAAGGAGAAGTCCGATTACAGACTTGACTAATTCTTTCTATGTGTCAACACAGCTCCTGTTTTTAGGACTTTCCACTTTGACAGACGTTGATATTGGCGAAAGTAAACCCGGAATTAAGCCTGTCGCGATAACAAATTTTGGAGTGCGATGTATTGCCGAAGAAAATATTGACAATAAACGATAATTGAAACAAACCGATTATGCCAAAAAACGATTCTAAATTTACAATATCATTAAAAAAACATGACAAAAGATCCCCAACTTGCTCAAAGAAAAAGTACTCAAAATAAATACTTTCACCCAAAAAGTACTGTTCCATTTATCGTGTACTGAACGATAAGTCGATACAGTAGTTATCATGACAGGTCTAGCCGGCATTCGATTGTGATTACTTCAAAACAATCAACTTTTCGGGGAATAGAATATAACTTAAAGGTTCCACAGTATCTATCTACATGGAGACCAGCAGGTGACCCACCAGGCCAAATGACACGTCAGATCTGCGGAGAGGCGACCCGCTCGTAATAAAAACGCAGTTCTTCAAGCCAACAAAAACACCTGCAATTGAATGCACGATATAAAAGTTTAATGCTATACTGTGGAACATTCCAGGCAACATTTCCGTGGAGATAGCAGGAATCCCTATGGCCGTCACGATAACAAATATTGAAGTACGATATATTGCTGAAGTAAATATAGATGATAAACGATAATACTGAAACCAGGTGGACCTTTAAATGCAACTAAACTGTGGGCTCCCTCTCCCTTTCTCCTCCAGTTTATATCAATATCTGTCTCTGCGTCGTTGCGTCTGTAATAACGCCATTAATTAGAGCTGTTTACAGTGTTTCCCCGGGATATTTTTGTCTGTTTTCATTTTTAATACCTGAATGTTATGAACTGTTACTGCTGAGGTTTGAAGAAAATCCAGCCCAAAAGAAGACAGGAATGCTCCTTCATTTTTATTTATAAGGCCGGCAGGATTTAATATAGCAGCTTACATTTTTTTCTCTCAAGTGAATGGTGAAAATGTGCCACTGTCTAGAATAATTCATGGTTCACAGACTTTTTTTTTTCAAATAAATTATAAATCTTGTTTTGATAATTAAAAATAATAGTTCCACTTGTATTGTTAACTTTTTTTGTATTTTCTGCCTTCTTTTAAATATAAGATTAATTTTAACCACTGCATGGGAAATGCGACCAGTTTCTCAATAATCTTCCCTGAAACTGGGATTTAGCAAAATTTCACCATTTAATTGTTTTATCTAGTATAAATAACACTGAAAAATCGTGTTCACTGCACAAATTTGAGCATGTGGGAGCTGCAGTTGAAAATCTAATGGAGAGGAATGGCTGTGTGTAAACAGCTTGTAATATAATAAAACATTCGCTACCAGAAAACACAAAAGAACTCTACCTCCAATTTAGATGATAGCTGCATTCCCCAAAGAACCCAGTGTAATTTTAAATAAGAGGTCTGCACTTTTGTCTTGTATGATTTTTCTCATTAGTGCAATTTCCTCCCTTTGTAGATGAGAACTTTTTGGATTGTAACTCCGATGCTTGGAAATAGGGCTCCCCAGAGGACCTTGAGTGCAGACTTCCCTGCCAGTTCAACATGTGTGTGAATATGTGGGCTGTGCTGCATGAGAGAGACAAGAATGACACAATATTTGTATCCGATTACAGCCCGCAATGAGCGAGACGGTTTGAATGAGTGTGGAAATAAAAAAGCTAACCAAAGACAAGTCTACATGTGCTGCAGACAGCTTCCAACCTCGTAAATCACCTCAACTCTGTTCAACAGTCAGTCGCTTTCTTTCACAGCAGACCCAAGGCTTTTTCCTTCGCCAACAGGAAGATTTGTGTGCTGAGTCTCTGTCATATGGGATTACCGAGAAGACTACAAGACTTGGACAGACTAGCAAAAATGTGTTGTAGAAGAAAGTATTGTCACAGAAGTTCAACTATTGATAAATGGCGATTACAAGTGAACACACTAGTAGCTATACTCCAGCAAAAACAAACATTATTAAAGGATTAAAGGGATTGTACTTGTACCTGATTTTGAACCATAAGGGAGATGTTTCAGAGCTGATAGCCCCGCCCACTTAATCCTGTCTCCATGACACCGTGACAGACAAACAAATGTCTGGGATAGTCACAAGGATACGATTTAGTTGGATGATAAGCATAAGAAAGCAACTGCCAGGTGTATATTCACAAATGGGTGCTTTTTGTACTGAGTAAAGGGCATTTTCTGAACTACAAAAAATAATAATAATAATAATAAAAGTACAGGCACATTAATGTTAAAAGTCCTATATTACTCATAATTGACTCCTGGGAGCTTTTAGCCATGTTATAATGTTGTTACCTCCTCAAAACATACCTGGAGTTGTGTTTTGTTTCATTCACACACGTCTGAGTAACACTTTATTTTTAGTCTGTCCACATCTCCAAAGCTCAAAATGCTCTGTTCCACCTTGTGATGCCATGAAGCGGTAGTTTTCAATTTAATGGCTCCCTTTTACCTTTTGTTCAGTAGAGATTGGCTATTCCAGAGCTGAAATTATCCAAATGATTCTAGTGAAGGTGTGTGGAGTTTAAAAACACAGTGGAGCACTTCCTGTATTACCACATGACATCACAAGGTGGAACAGAGTGTTTGATGTTTGAGAGAAGAACTCAGCTAAATATGTAGGGTTTGTGTGTTAAATGTGTGAATGAAACAAAACAGAGCTCCAGGTATGTTTTGATGAGGAATATGTAGGGTTGTGTGTTAAATGTGTGAATGAAACAAAACAGAGCTCCAGGTATGTTTTGATGAGGAAACAACATTACAAGAGATCAGAAAATAGCATAATATGGGCCATTTAAATGATAATAAATCTAGCATCGCCTCATCTGCCTCCAACTGGTTAGATCAAAATACTTGTTGTTGCAAATGAACCAGTTGCAAATAGTTTCCTGCCAGACGGAATGAAGACACTAGAAGTACTATTTTCTAACAAATACGTCAAACTAGTGAAGTAAACAAGTCCTAAAATTTGCACACACAGATCGAACTAATTACCGTGTTTTGAGAAGTTATAATTTGTTTACTCCACCTCTGCTAAGAATTGAAGGAAATATTGGACTAAAATGTGCGAAAAGGCCTTATTTCTTGGCTGTATGTTTGCACTCTCTCGTCGGCCATCTTGGAACTGGACTGCCCCGTGCTGATGGCCTCCAGATGTGCGGCTACAGTGAGCGGAGCATTGTCAAAACATTGTTGCTCACTGTCTGCCTGGGAGTGTGGGAGGATGAGTGGGTTACTGTGGCGACTGCAGTTTCCTGTCCTATCCCAGCACTTTGTTACCGGGCTGAAATATGTGGACGCAGTTAGGTCTGAGCACACCTTGGAGGCAAATATGTTTTAGTAGCCTATAATTGTTGCACAAAAGTATAAATGAATGATGATAAACACGAGTTAATGGAAGTAATGGGCCAGACTCACAAGGTCAGGTATGATTTTAAAAGCCTGATTTTACAAGCTGTAAACCGGTCTACTGAAGCATATTATGAATTGCTTTATTAAGGCAGATTTAAGTGTAGTTATTTTAAAGCGATACCGAAACTTTGACTTTGTAATTTGTTGAAAAGTTATGTTTGAGTGGTAAAGGCACAGAAATTGCAATCAACATCTGCACTCAAAATATTCATAGTTTTTTTGTCTTTGATGATGTTTTGTTACTGTCAGAAGGTGCTTGGTTTAGACCTCGGTGAACGTGATTATAAATTTACTGGTTTCATCTGTGTCGAAACAGTGTTTGAACCAGATGGATGGTTGATCGACACGCCATTAAAAGTGCACTATGTATCCCAATGTTCCACAGTACAGAGGTAAACTTGTGTATCTTATGGAGACAAACATATGACGCCAACAGGTCAAGTTACAGTTTGAGTCTGTGGTACACACAGGGCTATTTGTTTCTTCTCTACTCCTACACCTCATTTATGCAGCTGAGCCTTCAGTACTATTGTTATCCATCTAATTATTATGCATCTAGAAACCATATGAGTGACATATGGCAGCTCTACACATACATAATGTACTGCACAAAATGTACATTTATGAAGAGATACTAGCAATAACACTGTTCAGACAGGTGCACTGATGACATAGGTGCATGTAGGCTATAATAAAAAGTCCCCATGAGTCACAAACATCCCTTTAAACACAGCCCTGCATTAGAACACCACGCTCACTTCTCACAGATGCAAACCAAAACCATGTCTTTCCTGAAGAAACGTCCTGTGTTTCCCTTAAGCATAGTTAGTCCAAAACAGCCACATGTTCCTCCACAAATGTGTAATAGTCCCGTTAATCCACCAACACTGTCACTCCTTCATAAACACTCAGGTCACAGACCAAACGGGCTCCTCTCCAGCTTCTGTCACTCCACTGCTCTCTCCGGATCCTCCATTTCACACAAACTAGCTCTGAAACTCACTGTTTGATTAAATGACTGCCTGTATTTCTAACTAACATCTAATCACTACAAACACAAAGCTAAAAGCGAGTTATTTTAGTCACTTGTGTTGAAAGTTGGCAGTGCTGTTGGCGTCTCCTGCTGCATATGCGCACTCACTAGAACTCTCCTCAGATGTCCGATTCCCATGGATCTATAATATGGGTTTATTCAGCGCTGTTTGAGCCGGTTGTCGTCCTCAGTATGCACGCTCAAGCTTCTAAAACTCTCCGGGTGTAAAAGCACATGTTGAGAGTGTGTCACGGCATGGCCTCCATAGCACAGGACCACAACACAAGTTAAGGACTCACCGACAACCACGGGTGATGCAGTCAGCTCACTGACTGACTTAACATTCCCCACGTCACCATAGGGTCAACGGTGAATGACGAGCACGTCATCTCATCAGGTTCTCATTGGATTTGCCCATGTATAATAAATAATACATTTTCAAAAAGCACTCGCACATTCCTACGTCTTGGTGAGGGTCTGTGGTCACTGACAGGGACTTCAGCACTTCAGTTTAAGGACAAGGTATTATTATTATATTATTATTCATTTAGTAATTATTAATTAATATATTATGGCTTAAATAAGTGGCAGGTTCTGATGCACCCAAATGAAAACCCTAGACACATCGGTGCACCCAACTCAAATCATTAGTCTGGAGCCCTGGACTATGTATTCTGGAAAATGGGGCCTTGAGAATCATTAAATCTATTCTAGTCTTTTTGTGATGAGTAATCTCGCCCCATGAAGTTTTTGAGTGTCTGTTTCTTTCTGTCTGTCAATCACACACTGCCCTAAGGAGAGGTGCACAAGCCTTATGCCAGAAAATGAAGCTTCCTAACTCTATATGCATTTAGTACCAAAAAGAAGAACATGTCTTTCCTTTAAAATATTGCTCTGTAAATAGATATCGTAAGGTAAAATGATATAGTATATAGTTTGATTATTGGACTGGCTTGTGTTTTTACTTTGGTCTTGCATTATCAACACAGAGCAGTTGAATCTTCTATACATGAAATAATGCCAGAATGTACCAGAATGAGCAGGCTTCAAGTGGACACTGTTATCCTCACCACCAGATGGCGTTCCCAGCCTTGGCGCTGTACACACATCTAAAATGAATCTCCCATTCTAGTATTATTGTGTGTTCATATTTGCAATGCTCGCCATGCGTTTTATCTTTCCCGACACCCTGAGGGACAGCCTTTGACCACCTGCTCTAACATTCAGCCTGTGGAACAAACAAATGCTAAACTCTATGGGAGCGCCATTACAGCTAATTTCACTTTGTCTGTCAATGTGATATTTTGGAGGGCACAGGCTGGCACTGGAAGCCATCACTATCTGTCCGGCCCTTTCTATGTGCCTCTCTCAAACTTGTTGTGTTGTTGTATTGTTTTGTTTTTCTATCGGGGAAACGATGGGAGAGGAGATGGAGCTGGAGATAAGATCGCAAAGGAACAAATCTAAGGCAGGGAGAGAGGCCAGGAGCGTGTGGTCTTTTTAACGTCTTTCTACGTGTAGGGCTAGTCCAATCACTGCTTTCTGTTTCTTTGTGGGTCCTGTAGGGTTGGGCGATATTTTTTATTTCCCTATATTGACAGATCACAGTTTTATTTTATTTTAACTTAATACAAACTAACATATAATACACTTTTAATCACGCCACACACAAAATAATCACATTTCTTCTTTCAAAGCCTGAACTCTGCTCCAAACCACATGCTTTAACTGACAAAGGATTGGCTGGAGACTTCTTGATTAAAAAGACCCAAATTGATCATTGACGATTCAATTCAATTAATTGTGCCGCCCAGGATCCAGGATGTTAATGGGCTAGCTATTATTAAAAAAATAAATAAATAAATAAGTAATAATTCTTCCTCTTGTTGCTCTAATCTAGTGTTACATACTGTAGTTGTGTCCTTAGGCAAGACACTTCACCCACCTTGCCTAGTATGAATGTGTGAGTGAGTGATCAGTGGAAGTCGGAGGGGCCGGTGGAGCGGATAGGCGGCGTCACCCCTGTCATTCCGCCCCTAAGGCAACTGCGGCTATAACAGTAACTTACCACCACTGGGGTAAATCATAATAGTAACTTGCCATTGAGGAAGTTCATATACAACACTGTAAATCAACCTTATAGTAAACTGGCTTGGATATTACTATTATTTTTCTTTTTTTTTCTATTTTTGCATCTGTGTTAAGATGTTACACGCTATCCTAGACTATAGAGTGGTTTGCAAAGTTTTTAATCTTTCCTTAGCTTGTCTTGTGCCTCAAAACCAGCGGCGAGGGCATTACGACGTGGGATTGGTCGACCCCGTGGCTATTTTGGGCTGTGCTTGTCTGTGTTGTGGTGGATATGATCAAGCCCTTAGCACCAGATTTTGTTCACTCAGTCACTATCATTTGCTCTCCCTCTCTCCTCTCCTCCGCTGTATCAGTGTCTTTCTTAAACAGATTGTTTTCTGCAGGGGTGGCACACGAGAGCAGATAGACGCACACAGAAAAAAATGAGAATCTTTGTCCTTGGCTGACCCAGTTCCATTTCTTTGCTGCAAGTGAAAAAAAAACAGCTTTGTGATTTTTTTTTTCCTTTTCCTTTTCTATCCGAATGTTTCACGTATTGCCTGTGTGAGCATAATACATGTTGTTCGATTTTTCTTTTAACCTTCTGGGAACCATCTAAAAGCGAGCCATTGTTTTGTTTCACAAGACATTAACCTCCCATATTTTACACAGTTGGAAAGCAGCTGTGTGGGGTATTTTTAATTCTGTTATAATTATCAGGGAGCAGCTCATAGAGATATAATGTACTTTTTGATTTGCACTTGTACTACAGTGTCTAAAGTTTGTCCCATGGGGGTAATGATGGCCTCAGCAGAACTGTGTGGCCCTTGGCACATAATAAAATGTTTTATTCATGACATTTTTGCATTTTGGAACTCAGAGAACTTATGCAAATTAACCTGCATCATTGCAACGCTGAGAACACATCAGATGGTTATGATGCTGCCGTTCATTTACTTTCCAGGGTTTCAATGTGCTGAACTTAATCAAGGAGAATGAACAGGTTACATAATTTTATAGCAGAAATTTGAGGCATACAATTTTATAAAAAAAAAATTCCGTTTTATGTCTTAACTGACCAAAAATGCTGAAATATAATGTCACTATCAAACCAACTGGTACATAGACGCCTTAACTTTCAAAGTAGGCAGCACAACTTTCTATTACCAGCCTAAGGCCCATAGTTGCATGTCCTTGCTACATTTCACAGTACAGTTCCCAGTTCTACACCTCTACACAATTTAAATGAACATAGTAAGTTAATAAGTACAAGTCCGCCCCTCTATAAAACCAGTGGCTGACTCTTTACCTTGCATAAGAGCTGTTTTGGAGGCTCCAGGCAGGACGCAGCGGTGCGTAAACCACAGTTTGTTTACACTTTGTCATTGAAAGACACTACAAAGTACTAACACCCTGGAAGTTAAATATAGCTGTGAGTTAAGTGGGGCCTGTAGACCTGCCTTCGCCTGCAGCCCCAGCACACTGCCTGTGGAGCGGCACAATGAAGGCTTGGGAAAAGGCCAGAGCTCAAACCTGTTGCTAGAAGTGACTTTTTGGCACGAGCTGCAGGCCATATGTGTGAAAAAAGGTTTGAGAGTATAATTAAAGCAGAGATACAAATACAACTGCAGTTCCCCCACAAATGGACATGTGCGACAGTAGCTCAGTTGGAAGACCGTTTGTCCACTGATTTGAAGGTTGGAGGTTCGAATGGAGGTTGTGTCCTTGGGCAAGACACTTAACCCCCCTCGCCCCCAGTGTCTGCCTACACTGGTGTATGAATGGATGTGTCAATGGCTGAGTGGTTCCTTAATGTAAAGCCCCTTGAAGATGGAAAAATATAAAAATGTGACCATATAATAATATTCGTTTTTATAAATCGATTAAGCAAAATAAGCCGTAAATGTAGTGTAAATATGATTGATGGAAAAGAAAAAAAAAAACATCCTGTTAACAAATTTCACGTCAGGTGATATTCCCTAAGCAACCATTCCTCTCCCCTTTCACTGATAACGTAAGGGTTATCATACATGGGGCCGTCTGGAGCAAATGGAACAAAGATGAGACTTCGATTACGCACACACACACGTACACACAAACGCACATATATAGAGCAGTCCGGGGAGGATAGCTGATCTGTTCGGTTCCTCTTGACAGCCGGAGCATGGCCACCACCACCCGGGAGTGCCCCTGTCTTCAAGTCCGAGTCCTGTGTGTGTGTGTGTGCGTGTGTGTGTGTGAATGTGTGTGCACGCGTGGCCCCAGCGCCGCAAAAGGACTTTAAGAAAGAGACAGGGATGAAGGGCTGGAGAGGGGTTATAGTAATTCAGATATTGATGTTTTTGAGGCTCTAACTCCACCCGGAGGGGCTGTCTAGGTGGAAAATGTCAAACAGGCCTGGGGCGGGTTTATACCACTTAGCAATGCTGCAGCTTTGGTTGTGACACCTGAAACACCCAAGCAAGAGTCAAAAAATACGAAAATCTGTGGGCTTGTTTAAAAATGTGCGCAAGCTGAACTTTTTTTGTATTTTGTGGAGTGCACTGTGCCAAAGCTGAGTCTTATTCTATGACACCACAGCCTTTTTCATTACATTCATAGAAAATCTAAACTGTGATGTGTAACGGGCCATTGTTAAAACTGTGAGCAAAGTAGCTGGAGGAGAAAATGTGAATCTGAACAATTTTATGAGATATTGAGTTGAAATGCACAATGGCAAAATGATGCCTTATTTGCTGCCTGCTAACCACTGCATACCTTGCATTGCATGCATTTTTATTCGACCTTTAAATATAGAGTAGTTTACAAGAACACACCCAGAAGCACCAGCTCCTTTAAAATATGTAGTAACGATATACATATTTTTTTTTTTTCAATATTTCCGTGCCTATAAAATATTAAGTCGAGGATTGATTGACTCTGCCTGCGTAGTACAGCATATAAGCAGCATAATAGACTTGTTTTTCTGCTGAATTAAAGATTTGTGCTTTTAAAACGAACGCCCCCTCAAGTCACTGATGAACTTTGTTGTAGCAAAAACACAGAAATAATAATGTTTAGTTTGTATTTCCCTTTGAAGAATATTCACTTATAAACGGCCGTGTTCCTTGTAGGAGTGTTGCAGCCCACTCAGACATGCACTATGTTCCACTGTGATGCCTGTCAACATTGTGTCATATCTTTCAGCATGCAGCCCTTCCCTCACATAAATATTATTAAAGCTGTTGACTGTATTAAGAGCACATAGCCAAGGGGGTTTCCTGCATAGTCCAAAGAGAAGAATGGATTATGTGTTTGGTTTCTGTGTTATTAATATTATTAGTGTTTTGTGGTTAGAGCAGGGTTGTAGGTCTGTATAAAATGCACAAGCCACCTCATCAAGTAATACAGATGGATGTTAGCTACAAAAAATGCTACATCCCATTTAGGACTGCCCAATTTTGAAAAAAAAACAAAAAAAACAATAGAAGGATTCTGTTTCACATTTGAACAAAAAAAACCAAAACATCCAGGAGCATTATCATTTGAGTGAAGACTGAAATATTAACTGCTAAATATATACAAGAATCACATGCATTTCAGAATATATTTGTAGAGCTCTAAACTACAGGGTTGTTTTTTACATAATTATGATGGATATCTTGCACTTAGCAGATTAAGTTATGTCACTTAAATAATTACACTCCTTGTGATTTCTTAATTGTGACTCTTCTGATCCCAAGGTTTACCGATAGATTTGTTTTTCAGTTCTGAACTCAAGAAGCCGCCTGGATGAGCAGCAAAACGTCTCCACTCTTTGGCTTTTGTCCAATTGACAGAATTGAATCTTTCTTTTGCTCTTCTTACATAGAATCACTGAACCTAATGATCACCCTGAATGTATTGCACAATTGTAACTTCAAACCAAATTAATCTTGTGAAAGAATTTTCTTTTCATCCATTATCTCCCATCTGTCATCTGTTTGATGCCTCCATCGCTGTCTCCGAGTGCCAGCCCACTTCTCCCTTTTGTATTCACCACGTATTGGAAGCAATTCACACAGAGAGCCCTACCGCCGGTGATAAAGAGTCCCTGAAATTAATGAAATTCTCTGACCTTTCACCATCATTACTGCGGAGCTGGCAGCGCTGTAGCATTTCGTTATGCTAACCCCGATATGACTGTGTGCTTATGGCATCGGGCCCTTCACTTTTCTGCAGAGGGATGTTGACTGGAGCTTGCCTTTGTCTCAGGGCAGTAATAGAGGCGTCTGAATACCAGAACTGCCATTAAGAGATGTTAGAATATTGTTTTTGGTGTTGTTAAGAAGACTGAGGTTGATGTTGCATTACACTAATTAGTTTGCATTTGATGGAAACACAATTGAGAGTTTGGAAAGGGACAGGTACGGTGGATATACTTGGATCTCTCCTTCCAAAAACAGTGGGAGAGACATAAATAACGTGAAACATGAAATAAAGGGAAAAGGACATAATTTAAATAGGGTCAATATTTGCCCTGTTGGCACCTTTGTCCATTATTGTATGTTAGTCTAAAGCAAATACGTTCAAATGTATGATTATCTTTCATAAATATAGATTTTTATTTACAATAAACGATTTAAATTGAAAATGTGACACCATACACCAGGGGGAGAGAGAGAACATTGTGCCTCTGTTTGCCACAGGGGGTTTATATTTTGAGTTTGTTCTGTGCGGGTGTCCTTTGGGTGCTTTATAACCTTAAAACATATACAGTACAATAGGCTAATCGTCCAGATAGGACTTTGTTTCTCGCTAATGATGGGGTTCAAAGGGTTGTGCTTTCTAAAACTGTTCAGTGTCTCCACAAAATATCCCATTATAGTTATTATAATGTGCTACTTGGTCTTTTTAAGAGAACAAAAATGAAATGAAATGAAAAGAAAGAAAAAAAAAACATACCCAAACCCATTGTCTATTATTCCTCCATTTAACCATTTGTCGTTTTGACCCCAATTCACCAGTGCTTTATCATTCTTATTGCCTTTCCTGAGCATGAACTTTACATGAACTAAATTAGCCTCTTAGAAGTGACCTTTCAGGAAGTAATCCTGAATTTCCACCCATTTCGGCCACGTTTTTAGACAATAAATTCTCCAACAGTGTGTGGATCTGTCTTTGTGTGCTGGGCATGTTCCCTGTCGCTCTGTACCCACACCTCACCTTGACCCCCGTGCCCTTTCGGTGTTGCTCATTTCCTACTTTCATGAACTTTGACCCCAACACATATGTACTGAAGCGGCAAGGGAAAAAACACACTATTTAGCCGTCTGGCCGAGGAAGAATGATGCTCTGAAAATACTCGGCATTATCGATAATATGAACTCCTCAACCTCTTCTTTCTGTGGCTATAAAATCCTGCTGTTGTCGATATGTGTATTGACAGCACACAGAGGAATGGATGTGGGGTGAAGAGGTGAACAAATAGCTAAACTGGGTGAAAGGCATGCTGGGATATCGGCAGAGGAAAATACAGAGTGTAATTCATCCCTCAGCATGAGTGTACATTTTAAAAGATTTTTGTATTTGTGTGGTGTTGTGTGGTAGGGAACTTGCTGTCAAAGAGATGAGAAAAATATGGGAAAAGCATCAGAGATGGAACTAAACAATTAGATTTTCTATATTTATATTTTTACATAATAGAGCTAGTAGTAGTAGTAGTAGTAGTAGTAATAGTAGTAGCGGTAGTACTAATAGTGGTGCAAGTAGTAGTAGTCGCAGAAGTCCAAACTGTAACTTCTGGTTTAGATTCACATTTGTTCTGCTGGAAAAAGGATTCAATTCCAGCTACGTCAAACTGCTGTTGTGTCTTTGGGCAAGACATTTCACCCACCTTGCCTGTATGAATTTGGGGTGTTGTTGGAGTGATTGTTGGTGGTTGGATACAAAAGTAGTCTGTGTAACCCTGTGTAATGCTCATCATCTGGTCAGATTCTTGGTAGACACTGCCTTAGTTATACATTGAAGCTATTGTACTGTAATTATTACTCAGCCAACTTGCACAAATGTATATCTAAAATCTTATGGGCTTTGTAATGTGTGTTTTTCATTTGATCATTTATCCAAGCTTGGCGGGCACAAATTATATAACCCATCTAGCGTTAATTACTAGAAAAGTGCCATTCTTTACAGCTTCAACCATCCTTACCCACTTCTTCCCTACAAACCCAGGCTAATTGTGAGATAAAGTCATTTGGCAGACATGGGCGATCATTAAGAGGTGTAATAGTCTAAAGTGCAATCCATTATGCAGTTTGCTTGGGAATTCCATCCTCCATGTTGTGCATCTGCATCCATTCACTTCAGATGAGCGTATTTACTCCTCTTTGTCAGACTTCATTGTTACATCTTTCTCTCCGTGTAATTAGGGGAAATCGGCTCTGTCCAAGGGCGTTTCACAATTAAGATGTATCGCTGTCATGTGGGAACATTACAGCAAATTCCTACCTTGTTTGAATGGAAAGCATATCAAACAATTAGCGCCACAGATGTTACATTCATCAGAAATG
Source organism: Periophthalmodon schlosseri (assembly GCA_000787095.1). Classification (NCBI taxonomy): domain Eukaryota; kingdom Metazoa; phylum Chordata; class Actinopteri; order Gobiiformes; family Gobiidae; genus Periophthalmodon; species Periophthalmodon schlosseri. Next base: position 119,102 of record KN471691.1, read on the forward strand.
GAAATCAGGCCTGGGATTAAGATGGCGGTCCTCACATGGTTTTCGGAAGGATGTGTGGATGAGTTGTGCGTTGACAGCGATTGTAGTTCTACCAAATCAAGTCCATTGGAAGTATAGGTCTACTTATTATAAAATATTGCATTTAAAATGTTAATTAACTGCTGCTCCTTAACTTTTCTTTAAGAGTAGGCCACTAGAATTATGTCAATACAATGTCAAAGAGGTTCATTTCAGTCTTGCAATGTTATTTCCAAATAAAGGTACTATTTAACAGACCAGTGTGCTGTGTACACATACCTTGACATGTTATGATGTTATGGTGATGTGTTTTGCCAGCTGATTTACATGGATTTTGGCGCCATTCTCCTACCTGCATTGGTAGGGGAATAGCGCCATCTGCAATCCAACTTCTCCAGGACAGCATCCAAGGTACCTACAACTTTTTGTCCAATAACATCTCCACATAAAGGTTCGATTTAACAGACGAGTGTGTTGTTTACACATGCCTTGACGTGTTATGATGTTATGGTGACGTGTCTCGCCAGCTGATTTACACAGATTTTGGCACGATTCTCCTTCCTGCATTGGCAGAGGAATAGCGCCATCTGCAGTACGACTTCTCCAGGACAGCACCCCAAGTACCTACAACTTTTTGTCCAGCTGACAGATTTTTTTTTTTTTTTTTACTATGGATCATACCTGGACGACTGAGGGATTACACAGACATCCCAGGTACTTGAAAGTTGATAGGCCCCCTCGTTCCTGTTTACTGTCCTGTAGGCTCGTTCCCGGATCTCAGTAGTCTCCTTAATCCAAAGTTTATGTTTGTTGTCCTCCATCCCAATTATTTTTGCACTTTCCCAGTCCATGATATGTCTCTCTTCTGCAGTTATCTGTGATCTGTGATGGCCGATTTGAAGTTCTCCCGTTGCTTTTTTCCTCCTTTTTTCTGTGTCGCTCTTGTACTTGCCCCTATTGTTTCTTTCTCGCACTCTGCTTTGTGTTCTGTTTTGCGTATGCTGAAAGCTCTCCCTGGAATATTTCACCGTATGACACGAAACGCATCTATCTAGACTTCATTTAATTACAGATGTTTCTAAATACCTTCAGACACATGCATTCTTACTGTGAGTGGGGTCGTCTCTCCACAGATCTTGTGGCGTCACCTGCTTGTTTTCATGGAGATAAATGAGTTTAATGCCATACTCCACGTCACGTACCCTCCAGAGGAAAAAAAAAAGCTTTTATCTGCAAACAAAATATGCCGTCAAGCAGACACACTTCCATCTCAGTCGTTTCTTATAGAGATAAAGCCTTTTGAAGATATAAAATGCATATTAACAATTGTATTTCCAGAAACAGCCATTCAAAAATATTACTTTAATTCATTTGACTATTTTCACTGTTTTGCGTATGGACTGGTGGCATTCAGAACAGACCTGAATGTATTGTTATGTTGCTTATAATTTGCCATGCCATATTTTAACATAGCACATCGCACATTCAGCTCTTTTGAATGGCCCTTGTGAGACTGTCTTGTGTGGGAATGAGCCCTCTGAAGCATTCTCAGAACAAACAATAAAACAGAGACACAGACAGTTAATAAGTCACATAATACCAGTGGATAAGAACACAGGTATTAAGCATGCACATTATTATAGCTCCTTTCAGTTCTCTTTCCTCCCTCCTTCCTCACTTGTCTCCTTTCCTTGGGCTAAAGAGGTGAGTTAAGGTTTCACTGCGTTGGTTTACACACTAGATTATGTACAAATATGTGCGTTCGAGGCTATGTTAGCGTGTAGGGTATTCTTACGGAGAAAGACATATGCACATATAGCCTCAATCCGTTTCTGTCTCTTGCTGTTATGACAAGTCTCTATACATTTACAACTGACTAACGTAGACAGTGTAAAGTGGGTCATGGCTCACCAGACAGGGGTGAAGAGGGATATCATTTTGGATAAGAAAAAAAAGAATCTCTAAATATTATTGTGTTGATTGGAGCTTGGTGGAGTAAGTTTTTAGTGAAATGATACAGTTTTCTGCACTGCAGGTTTGTGAAAATCAGTGTCATTTGTAAGGTAGCCGAGTTATTCTAGCATTTATAGCGTACACGTTTAATAGCCCATTAGGAAGAATTGGAAGCTAGGTAATATAAGCTACAGAAGAATTTTAGCAGACTAAAGAAGTACAGCAGTTTTTCAGTGCCTCCTGTTTACTGCCTACTGTTTGCTAAGTAGCCCAAAGCAGTATAAATCTTCTACCCTATTGTCCCCACTTTGTGCCTGTGCTGTGGTTGTTTATCAAAATAAAATATTTAAAATACTTCTCTCTTTCCTCTTCGCTTACAAGGACTTCCTCTCCACCGGTCTCTCCATTAGACTAGTTATCTGGCTTTCACCTTAAGCCCATATCAGAATTGGATTGCTGGGGGAGGATTCTGCCTCAGTAGAATAAATGGAATATTCTGACTGAGAGCATTGCAATAAAACATGTTATTTGAAATTGCTTCTAAAATGATCAAATCACAGGGAAAAACACAATTACATTTTTTGATCTGGAAATATTCCTACTGTGGAGTTGTAAAAAGTTGAAATAAATTGCCAATTTCAAACGTGACAAGTTAAACAAGGTTCCAATAATATTTTGCTCAGATTTTGACCTTGTCTCCTGGGAAATATTCTTTCCTTGCTTAGAATATTCCACGGTATTTAACGTACCTTATTTCCATGGAGACAAGCTGGTGATGCCATCAGGTCAGAGGAGAGCCTGCTCACAGTAAGAATCATAGACTGTATATATAAATGGACATACCTAACCCGCTAGCAGCCGCGTTCCAAATAGGAAGTGCTCATGGGCGCACTTCTGGCTGAAACGACTCTGGCTCCAATTCACTTTACACTGAAAAATTGTCACCTCTCTCTGTAACTGCTGCAGTGAGCCTCGTCATTTTGGTCTTAACATGTTCGTATTGACCCGCTCTAAACGATCCTGGTGTTTTTATTTCGCTATTGTGTCCGTAAATCAAGATATGAACATTAATAAGAGACAAATCAGGTGCCTTCTTTCCCCGAGGACAGCTCACTAAGTGCCTGCTCACTTCTAAACCAGCAGTGCGGGCACGAACGGACGTAACCTTCAACAGCCTCACTCCAGACTGGCTCTTTGGTTTGGAATTCCAAATATGGAACTCAGCTCCAAATTGGCCCCTATAACTTCTAGCCTCGATGAGCTTCATTTGACTGGAGCCCAACGCTATGGGTGACATCACACTCAGTCCACTTCTTTATACAGTCTATGGTAAAAAGGCAAGTTTTTGTAGGTTTTTTATAGGTGTTTTTTTTTTTTTTTTTTGTATTCTGTGGAACATTCCAAGCAATGCAATAACACCTCCATATACACATGCAGGGGGCGGAACCCCTACCAGAAAAGTTACAGCATCCATCTTTAAGTAGATTCTAAAGTCTACTTTAGGATTAGCAAGTAGCAAGTTATAGGACTCAAATCGTGCATTGCTAGTTATCCAGGCAATGTCATGTGTTGTGCTTCCTGTTTGTTCCATTTACTTCTTAAGACTTTTTTCTCTCTTTCTTTGACAAGGTTTCAGTAAAAGCACAATTTCTCAAATACATGTGTGCACGCTTTTATGAGTGCACTGGGGAAGTGTTAAACTACAGCGTTAAGTATCTCGGTTGTTCTGTTTTCCTTTTAGCCCCACCGCTGTGCCGAAACTCGCTGCTTGTTAGCTCGTTACATCTGTGTTCGCCGTGTTATCAGTTCAATAATCACGATAGTGCACAAAAACCAATGACGTTTTTATGATAGCATTTACTTTATTTATTTTCAAAATGTGCCCTTATTCTGTTTGGATGCAGTAAAAAACCTTCTGCAAATGCAATAATGGCATACTTTTCCTTGAACATCATTAAAGGATTAGTTGAATGAAATGTGACCTGAAATAGCTTCTTTTTTTTGACAAGCTAGCAGCAGTAACATTAGCGTATAATGTTACTTAGCTTTCCATCCTTTGTCTATATTAGCACACACGGTATGGATACAGCTAAGTGTGTCACGAGATATATGGCGATAAACAGTAATATTGAAACTACTTTATGCCACTGATACAATAACAATGCAAGATAATCCCAGTAAACCATTTTTAAATAGACCGTATCATTACGTGCCATAAGCTTTTCAACCTTATACAGCTCAAATCTTATCACATTGCATCTAAAATACCCAAAATCTAAAGACTTTTGCAAATAAATTGTACACATGATAAATATTGAGCCCCAAGTGTATTGTTATATTGTTCCTGCTTTCATATATTGAACTATAAGTCGGTATAGTAATTATCATAACAGCATAGGCAAAAATAAATGGGACAGGAATTAACATTGGCAGTATGCAATGATGTTTTGGCACAGTTTGTTTAGCCTTAATAATCCATAGTGTCTACTGCGTGTAACTTATACGTTGTTTTGTTTTTTAATCAATTTATAACACAGGCTACACTCTGGTATCATCACAGTCTTGACATCCCCAACACTAATCAACGCTATAGACAATAACGGCATCCTTGGTTCTTAAGATTACTGCAAAATTGGCCCATTCCCACTGATCGCTTTGGCACCAATGAAATCTTTCTCAGTTGGACTTTTATGGCTTGCCTCTCACAACTTTACAACCTTCTCACCGCCGCGCCGCTCGTAGTCTTGTTACCAGGGAGTGGTGGTGTTTTCGATGCGGGCTGTGTCAGGACTTGCTCAGCTTCAAAGATTTTAGATGCAATTAAATGTTAACTCTTAATGGAATGAGGTGCCATTAGAAAGGTGTCGCAATGGAGACGAGCGTACTCCGCTAAGGAAGTGGACTTATCTCACAGTTAGGGTTCAGTTCATTGGTCAGAACTAGGGATGTCACAATTTCAAGTTTAAGTGTTATGATTATTGTGATAAGACAGATGACAGTTGGACAAATCTTTACATTTTTTGACACATGACCAAACTATTGTGAAATTCTTTTATTTTCTTTCATCCTTATTGTATAATAGGCCAATCCTTAAAGTATGTGACTAACTTTATGAAATCAAACTTTCTGAAAGATTAAATTAATTAGGTTTACTTCTATAGAATAAAGATTGAAATGCCATATTTTAGTGTATTCAGCTCTTCCAGTTATTGCATATTGTAGCCTGAATTATCACGGTTGTGGATTAACTGAATAATCAAGTCAAGTCAAGTCAAATTTATAAATATAAATATTTATAAAGCGCATTTAAAAACAAGCACAGCTGCCCAAAGTGCTGTACAAAGGCAATATAATGTGCAATCTTATAAAACAAAACAAGCAAAAACACAATAAAACAATACAATACAAGTGTCACGCTCAGTTTGTGTTCAAAGCCAGTGCAAACAAATGAGTTTCAACAAAGATTTTAAAATATTTAAAGATTGGCTGTTCTAATACACAGAGGAAGATTGTTCCAGAGTCTGGGACCAGCTACAGCAAAAGCCTGGTCCCCTCGAGTTTTTAGCCTGGACCTTGGAACATCCAAAACCATCTGGTAATCTTGACATCCGTAATCTTAAAACTAGGCCGGTCACGATAATTTGGATTATTTTCCTCAAATGATGTCATTTAAATTCACTACAAACTCACCCGCAGCTCTTTTTTTTTTTTTTACCACAAACTGTGGCTGTGTATCACTTTTGGTGCAGTTATCTCTTCGTATTAAAGTGTTAAAATAAAGCTTTGTGTGTATGTTCTAGATAGCAAATTTGACCAAAACAAACTATCGGCCTGTGCTGGAGATTTAAGGCCGATAGCCAATACGCGAAAAAAAAAAAAAAAAATCAGCTTGATATATCGGCCAACTGATATACCGTTCTATTTCTACTTTTAATGAAGTAGTTTACTGGGATCCTGCATTATTATTATTGTGTCAGTGGCATAAAGTACTTTCAGTATTTTCGTTGATCACAGTATATACCTGGACCAATATATCGGGATTCTAAATTTGTTATCGTGACAGGCCTACCTCAAACACGCCTGACTGAACAGCACCATACCGTAGGTAGGTGACAGTTTGAAAACTTCGTGTTAACTTCTGTGATTGTAGCTTCCAAAAAAAGAGTTTCTGTGCAGGAGCAAACAGAGAGGAGAAGAGCTGCAGGCGATGGCTCAAAGAAAAGTCCAGCCCAGCTGAGCCTAAGACCCCTCTCGCTGTGAGGGGCAGTGGTCCCACACAGGCAGGACAAGTCCAAGGGCTATCTATAACTCTTTCCATAGAGTAGAGCAGTTTTAAGTGCTCAAAGAAAAGCAGTGCGCAGTGTGGACAGAGTGGATAGTACTTTTATTTATATATGTGATGGTTATGGTCAGTCTCTTCATTTTTCATTATTCATTGTTTTATGTTGAACCATATCGCCAAAGCAAATTCCTAGTTTGTGAATTTTGTTCACTGAGCATGGCAATAATACTTCAGATTCTGATTCAGATTTAGATGGCTGCTTCTTACCATTCAAAGATTAGGGGTGGGTGATATTGGCAAACATTTATAACGCTCTACATATAGTATTATTCCAGTGGACTGAATCAGAAAATATTTTAGCAATCCATCCAAAATGAGCTCAAATGCACCTGCAAACAAACCATGGTTGAAGATAACACTGCAACTTTGCTATGAAGGAATTCGGAAAATGCCCTTAGTAAATAAAAGTGAATGCATTTTGTTTGTTACGGTATATGTCTTGTCTGGCAAATTCAGAATGATATCTCTGTATTTTTTAAAGAGAATGATATCATTCTGGTCCCCACCCCTCTGTTGTGTCTCAAACTCAGTCAAACGTGATCGTGTAATCAGATTAGTTTTTTCAGTGACACGTGAAACGAAGGAGCTCATTGGTCACCAATGACTTATAAATATAATCAAATTTATCTCACCTCCGATCAGTTTAGTGCTTCGCCCAAAGATTCTGCAGAAATCTGTGACGTTTTTCAGCCCCCTGTGATATTTTTTTCCTTTAGTTTTTCAATTCGAACAGACCATGCGAGTCCCTGATTGGCTAATCCAGCTGTCAATCACACCCATTCGAAAACGAGATTCACCGGTGACCAGACTCACATCTTCATAAAGTATTGAAGGGTGTGTTCTGCATCCCAGGCAAGTATATGTCTGTATTGGGTGATAAAAGTTTTCTTAGAGCCTTGGTCTATGTCTAACTGGTAACAATCCAGTGTTTGCCAGTTTGTTTGTTTTTTTACCCAATTGTCTTATTCATCTTTAAAAGTAACAGACCTCATAGAGTGGATTTATTGCGAGATTGTTGATATTTGTTCTCAATCATGAAAAAAAAATAAAAAAAAACAGTATTGCCTTCTCAGCATTGGTTTAAACTGTTACAGATACTGGGATAATTACTTCCTGTGCTTCACTGTCGACTGGGTACATAATCGTTAGTGCTGTTCCTATTGTTAGTTGTAGTGTGTTTATTGCGCTATTCTTCCATCTAAAAACCTGAGCACTTGAGTCAGATTTTAATTATTTCCTCGCCTTAAACCACTGACATTTCACAATCTGTAACAGTGGTTATTATTATTCTAAGTGCTGCTGTTTTGTTTCCTCCTCGTTGCGAAGAATGAACCCAGTCAGTTTGGCTTAAATTCTTTGGAGTCTTAACTTAATTAGTGTATTAGGGGATGTTTTTGAATGCACGCAGTAACCTGGCCGGCGAAGTGCACAGATGGACCTGGACACTGATATGCACCGCACGTACAGGCCTACACAAGAGATACACGTGTAGTTTATGGTACAGAGCAGCTAAAGAGGTAGAGTCTGATTGGTCCCACATGCCCCCCCTGTTTGTGCATAAGAGGTTGGAAATACACACAAATATATATACATCTCACTCAAGTACTGTGTGTACTATTATAATGTTGTTTCCTAATCAAAAACACACCTGGAGTTGTCTTTTGTTTCATTCACACATGTTTAACTCACAATGAATATTTGAATGTGTTCTTCTCTCAATCATAAAACACTCTGTTCCACCTTGTGATGTCATGCAGCAATACAGGAAGTGTTCTCAACTCCATACACCTTCATTAGAATCATTTGGATAATTTCAGCCCTGGACTTGACAATCTCAACTGAACAAAAGGTAAAAAGTAGCTGTTAACTTGAAAAGTACCGCTTCGTTACATCACAAGGTGGAACAGAGCATTTTGAGCTTTGGAGATGTAGACAGACTAATTATAAAGGATTACTCGGACTTGTGTTTTGTCTCATTCACACATGTCTAAGTGTTTTTGAGATGATAACGACTTTATAACATGGTTTAAAGAGTCAATTTTGCGTAATATAGGAGCTTTAAGTAGAAACGGTTTTGTAGTTAAATGTCTCAAATACATTCCCTATACTTGTAATAATACTTTTCTTTGAGTTTAGCCCTTCCTGCACCTCCAAATGCAAGGTTATTCAGGGAAAGTGTATTTGTGTATGTGTGTGTGTGATCCAGTGTATAGGATATTGGACTTGGCAGTATAGAATCCACTTAATTCTGCCGCTGGTCTTTGGCTTGATTAAATAATTGCTGATTTAATGCAGGTCGGAGCATGCATCAGTGTGAGTGTGCAGCATGTGCCTCCTCTGCCTGTGTCAAAGCCAGGGCCCGACTTAAGTGAATTACATTTAATTTCATTTTAAAAGACTGTGTTTAGACGTGCATGTTTTCAGTGTGTTTTAGACCACAATGCACTGCTGTCCACTTCCTCTGGTTCTTCGCTCAGCACCAGCGGTCTCATGTTAAGGGGTTTCTGCAACACTTTGACATTTTGTTGTATTTTCTGAGAAATGTGAACCTGGTTAGAGTAAGATGAACAGTTTTGTTTTGTTGTTTTTTTTTCCTTTTTTTGTCAAATTTAAATATTCTTGTTATAAAAAAGCACTCTTCTCTGAGCAGTCCCTGGGTTCAAAGTGGTTAAATAAATACATAGTTTCAACACTTACTGTCAACATTTTGAAGAGGGCACTAGAAACAGTGAAAATGTTGAAAATCCTAACTATTTTAGTGTAATTCACGCGTATAACAACCTCAGATAGCAGAAACACGTCTCAGAAAGGATATCACAGACACTGGGGGCGAGCTGGGTTAAGTGTCTTGCCTAAGGACACAACAAGGGCATTCATCTGTGGGAGCCTGAATTGCACCGCTAACCTGTGAGTCGGTGGATCTGACCTCTCTACCAATGATGTTTATGTCGAGAGCGGGATTCGAAGATGAGTGGATAAACAACAAGTACCAACTGACTCTACTGTCACCCTGTAGCTCAATCTAACTTCACCAACTAAATCTCGGAATAACTAGTCACTGGCCCGTTGTTTTGGACTTTGCCTCAAACTTCGTATCTGTGTAGACTCAAGTATTTCCAGCAGCAGGCTCGTTGGAGGCCTTTTTCTTCACACAGCGTTTTTATTAATGATTACAGGCGCAGAACTCTAAACAGTTTGTTGAACATCTGTAAAGTTATGGCTTGGGGAGCATCGCTGAGTGTCCTCACACCAGCAGCTGTTGGGTTCACCGCCGTGTTCTCCGGCCATATGCCTGCGCTGTTAATCAAACATGTTCAATAAAGTTAGATTTTATTTTAATAAGAAAAGTCTCCAAAAGTCACCAACAAGTCTGTCTAATGCCAAAAAGATAAGCTCCATTTTTAGGGTTGCAATGGAGACAGAGTGAGGAGAAAGACAAAAACGATGTAATATACAATTTCTTCTTATTTTGAAAGTGCGTATTTTCCCAAACAAACAGTATCCAATTCCGTTTAAGCATAGCGTTTCACACCACAGGAAAAAGAGAGGCTTCGTGTTGGACTTGTGTACCAGAGCAGAGGTGTTGGCTCAAATCATTGTGCAAGTTATTGAAATAATAATGGTTCTTTTATGTGTGCTCGGCTGTCCCATAGTACACCTTATATGTAATGCTTTTAATTTCGGCTGCCCCCTTCACGAGGGCTGTGAGTCCAGTCATAATGTTGTCATGTTGTCCAGAGTCTAAGTCCCAAGTCTGTACTAGAAGTCCCTAATAATTTGACTGTGTCTCTCCATTATAACTTCTTAAACAGTACATTTAAATAAATTAGTTCAGTCTATATTAACCATACTTTTGTATTCACATAGGCAACATTTATTTATTTTGCATTTGAAAGCAGAGATTTGGCTTTGATAAGCTTCGTGTCAACTCCTCTCACACAGTGACCTCATACTATAGTAACTACAGTTAAATAATAAGAAAAAGTGATGTAATTAGGTGAAATCTATCTGAATATAACTGGAGGAATGACAGATTATTAAAGCTGCACTTTGTGTCCATGGAGACTCATTGCTTTGCCTGGTATGGTAGTATTAAACTTATCTATTTACCAAACATTTATTTAAAGTACAGTACTTTAACAGCTGTTTAAACATGGAACTTATTCGTAATATTAAAAGTATAATTATCCATATCCATAACATTTTAAAACTGTCAGCAACTTTAATAATTATCGTGATATAATCGTTAATCTTATTTATTATGTCCATGATAATCTTGACATCAGATTTCAGTATCGTCCCGTGCCTTCTCTCCACTGATTTGAGCTATAACTCGGCGTGGTAGCGTTAGTTTCAGTCCTTTCCTTAACTCTTATGCTTGAGTTAAGTTGAAGTTAATGCTAAGGATGTCTTCTGAGCCCAGCCATAACACAGCCCACCTGATCTGCTGCACATATGGCAGATGGCCTAACAGTGCGACCACAGAACTTTCTCCTCCCCACAGTCAAATCATCGGTACAAAATGTAACATCACGCCAGGCTCATTTAGGACCCTGTGTGGCAATCAACTAAATGTTTCATAGATTATCACTGCAACCATTACTACTGCATGTGGCCAAATGTTCTTCTAAGCTTTGAGGTTTGTGCCAGTAGTGCACGTTTGGGCTTTTTTATGCCATAGACATGTACATTTGCCTTTAAAGGTCCTATATTACACAAAATGGATTCTTGGGAGCTTTAAGCCATGTTATAATGTTGTTCTCCTCCTCAAAAACATACCTGGAGTTGTGTTTGGTTTCATTCAAGCATGTTTGAGTAATCCTGGTTTATTAGTCTGTCTACATCTCCAAAGCTCAAAATCCCCTGTTCCACCTTGTGATGTCATGAAGCGGTAGTTTTCAAGTTAACAGCTGCCTTTTACCTTTTGTTCAGTAGAGAGTGGCAATTTCAGGGCTGAAAACATCAAAATGAGTGTTTTCCGTTTGAGAGAAGAACTAAATATGGAGGGTTTGTGCATTGTGATGAGGAAACTACATTACATCATATCTCAGAAGATCCTCTAATGTGGGCCCTTTAAAGTTGGACCAGAGGGTCATTGCTTTACTTATGGAGACAAGACTGGGTCTCTACCAGGTTTAGTTACAGATCAGATATGTGGAAAGGTGACCCCACCCAGAGTAAGAAAGCATTTTTAGTGTAATTTTGAGAAAAAAAACATATTGTGGAACACTCAAGCTAAGCAATAGAGACAAACTGGTGGCAGACCCTTTCAAAAACCTACATAGCGCACCTTTAAGAAGCACCCGAATATTTTAGATATTATTAAATTGGGAATAGATTTTAATCCTGATGCCCTCCCTAACATACCCCTCCCCGTCTCCGCTTGGGGCTAATGCAGAATACATGACTTCTGTTCACACGTAGTTCTACATTGCACTTCTATGACTTTTGAAGCCCACAAATACACCTGTTCGTATAAACTGTTTGTAAGATGTTCTTTGAAACTTTTTTCCTGGTTTTACTGGATCTGTGTGCCAAATGAACCCATTAGAGCTGGCACTGCCCTCAGTATAAGTGTGTGCGCGGCTGTGTGCTGGGGGGCGGTGGGCTGTGCTAATTGAATGGTATGATAGGCCTCAGATAAATTGGTGCCATTAAGACCCCGCGCTCTAATTACCAGTGGCCCTCCTCTCTGGGCCGAGGCGAGTGGGAGAGGCCAGGTACGAGCCATCCATCAGCTGAACCTGTGCACACAACATGACACTCAGCTCATAAAACAACCGCAATGTCACGAGAGAGAGAGACAGAGACAGACAGAGAGAGGAGTTCAAGAGCTGTTGAGTTGCCTGCTCTAAATTTAAACAGTAATGCGTTAGTTTAGGGATCACATATTATTTGTTAGGGTAATTAGTATGTTAATTAGTGTGGTTCATTTAACAGTACAGTACTTACTAATGCTCATTAAGATGTGTTATTTATAATAGAGTCCATAGCTAATAATGAATAGTAACTAAAACATTTAATGTGAAGAAAAATGTCAATGGCTAAATATAGTCAGAAAAAAGGCTCAAAAAGTACTTTATCAACACCATCAAAAACCACTATGTTTTTACTACGAGTTAGCTACTACTACTACTACGACTACTACTAGCTATTAATATGCAATTTCTAATCAAAAGTCTTGCCACTTAAACTAGAGATTTGTAAGAGTGAATGTATTTGATTCAGTGGCTTAGTAATTATTGGGATAGTTCCATTATTGGGATATTAATCTTTCTATGAATTCATCCTATGTTGTTAAGAGCAGATTTCAGGTAAATAATATAAATAGTTTTAAATGTCAACTTAATACAGTATAATTATATTCTGTGTTTCTATAGTCAGAGATGCCCTGGGGCAGACTGACAAAAGTGTGGAAAGTCTGCACCCACCACCTTCACTAAGACAGTGCTCTGTTTTGCAGTGTTCATGAGATATTGCCCACATCTGCACTCGGGTATTTTCTAGTTCATAAGCACATTGCTGTGTTCACTGTTGTAGATCTCATTCTGGCAACAGCTAAAACAAATCATTGTTGACTTTGCTGACCCCTGGTGGCGGTGTGAAATGTTAGGAAATCCTTTTAAATTTTTGGATTGAACACATGATCAAAATTACTCAACGAATGCAGTAGTTGTAACTCACTAAGCAAAAGCAATAGCAGTATTTTACTTGTAATACGTGCACACAGGTTGGGTTTTCGTGCTTCACATACATTCTTAACCATAGTCACTACTTGCCTAGCCTTAACCTAAACCCACATCTTAAATATCTGCCCACAGAGTCTCCATATTGTACCAGGTGTCGCTCCATGAGTCCGTTGTTGTGCATGTGGAGAATCTGACAGGCCACAGGGTGCTGCCATCCCCATCCAAAGCTGCTCACCCAACCACAGCCTCATTAGGCTCACCTCCGCCTCTGTCAGGGTTCCCCACCGACGCTCATTTACTCATGTACAAGCGGACATAGTATAGACCCTGATGAAGACAACCGCAGGGAGAGCTCCTCTGCACCATCTCTACATCACCAGGGCTTCTCAGAGGAGTGCGACCCACTCAGTAATCTTATCAGTTCAACAGCTGTCGAATGAATTAGATTGGGACTTCATAACTAGGATGAACTGGGAACTATATTATATAGTTTGACCAGTTGTGGACAATAAAAACTAAATGTAGTCTTTCCCATGTGAAGTGAAATAATCATATACATTTGTCAGAAAATGCATATGACTACTACTAATACACACACAGAGGTTTCATTTCCCTCATAGATAAAGATTATCCTCAAGCAAGAGTAGTGTTACTTCCAAAATAATATTACTCTAGTAAAAGTACAAAGTAGTGGTCCAAGAAATAACTCATGTAAGAGTGTGAGCGAACTGTAACTCAAATGGGAATAATTGTAAGAGTAACTGTCTGGACGTAACATCTGAATTTGAAGAACATGTAATGGGAAGGACAAATCGTGAAATAATGCAAATAATACAGTATTTTAAAAGAATAGAGCACAGACACGAGAAAAACAAGATCATATCTGAAAGAGCGATGCAAGAAACACATTGTTCATACCAACATAAATCTTTTGTCAGACTTGACTTGCTCACAGTGGGAAGCGTAACCAAAACTTTTACTCAAGTACGATCGCTGTCAAAGCTATTACTCAGGTGTAAAAAGTACGACGTTTGAAAACTACTCTAAGAAGTACAATTGTTTTTAAAAATGACTCAATTAGATGTACTTGAATAAATGTATCTCCTGTGCCCCCAGTACTACAATACCAGCTTTTATTAAGGAATATTCCAGGTGCATATATTCCTCCTCCTCCTCCTGTGCGCCTGTGCGATGAGGGGCAGCTGCAGGGCCATATGTGAGTGATTTGGGCGCTCGAGGGGAAGCCGAATTCTGATGACAGACGCACTGTTTGGCTTGCAACACAAGACACACACACGCGCGCGCGCACACACACACTCACACACACAAAAGACGAAACAGGAAATGTACATCAATCAATCACCTGGCTCTGGCTCCCCACATGTGGCGACCGTATGGTGAGGCTAATAGACACTTCATACAATCGGCACACAAAGGAGAACTAACTCAGGCGGGAGGATTCACCAGGCTGTTTGCACATCAAGAAAAAAAACATGTACCAGAACACTAAACTCTTAATGATATTTACCAATTTGATCACATTGTTATGTTGCTATAAACAAATATAATAGATTTTGAATAGAGACAGGATACCAAGCATTAGGACAATATGCTATCTATCTATTTATCTGTCTATCTGTCTATTTTCTATTCAAATCATGTATAGATTTTGGCCTTTACAGAGCTCTTTGCATACATATATGTGAAAGAATGGCATGATTAATGCTCTGAAGTAGTGACATACACATGGAGCATAGACTGTATATATAAACGGACATAGCTAACCTGTTAGCTGCTGCATTCCAGCTCCATCGACTCTTACATTGCCCCTCTCTCCATCACTGCTACTCGTCATTTTGGTCTTAAAATGTTTGTATTAACCCGCTCTACATGATCCTGGTATTTTTATTTCACTATTGTGTTCGTAAATCACGATATGAACATTAATAACAGGCAAAAGAGGCACCACTTTCCCAGAGGTCGCTCCCGCCAGCGTTAGCAAGAGGTTTGATTGAAGTGCCCGCTGTGGGCAGGAAGGGGCGTTACCTTCAACAGCCTGGTTCTGGATTGGCTCTTTGGTTGCTATGGTACTCGCGGTTAGAATTCCAAAGCAGAACTCAGCTCCAAATTCGTCCCATAACTGCTCTAGCCTCGATGAGTTTCTTTTGACTGGAGCCGAACGCTATGGGTGACGTCACAGTCCCTTAGTCCACTCCTTTATACAGTCTACGGTACTGAGGCGCGCGTGTATTATTGTGAGGATCACATTGAACGATTTGAAATTATTATGATAGTATTGTTACATCTTAACACAATGAGTTTAATAGCACGTAAATAACTTGATCTGATTGGTCTGTGTTCAGTACACGTTATAGATACATCTGTGACTGGACCTTAAATGGCTTTTCATCTTGGACCATGGTTACCAACTATTTTGTGACCTGTCAGGAATAACAGGGAAGCCAAAGTGCCCAAAGACCCTTCTTCCAAATTTAACCCTGGAACATAGTCAGGAATACATAAGTGAATTATTAAACTTTTTAGGAGGACCCAATAGTTAATGCATTCTTCTCAAAACCAGGTCTCACTTTCTTAAAACCAGGTCTCCTCTGCTTTAGCTCGTGTCACTTTGAAGGTTTTGTGGGGCATGCTTGTTCCCAGAGAAATACAAGGTTCTTAATTGTGCTGTGATCTCTGGCACAGTGCGTTGGATTGCTTAAAATCAACTGCAAAATGAACAGGGACTGGTTCTTGTGTCTTTAAGCTGGCAGCCCAAAAAGATGATGCGTAGTGCAAGTGCTGGGAGACAACGCACACAAGCCTTCAAGTGAGGACGTCTTTTGTGAAAAGTTGAAATGTTTTTTACTCCTACCACTCTGCGCTGGGAGACCTGAAAGATATGCTAAGCTCTCAGCACTGTCACCAACATAAAACAACAAGAAGTGCACGCTGCAAAAGAGAAGGGTCCCAGGGCTCGGGATGGAAGTGTGGGACAAACACAAGAAAAATGTGACGCAAGAAAGACTGATGTGTTTTCTAAGTTAACAAGGTGGAAGGAAAATGCAGCAATTAAAATGAGCAGCAGTTAGACTGACTCATATTTATTGCTGCTAACAAGATTCATTAATAGGTTGAATGGTTTTCTTAATTAGATTTTTTTTTTATTTGGTCACTAATTCTTTTAAGTAGGGACGCACCGATCCAGCATTTTAAGTTTCGATACCAATATCACTACTTTGGCTTTAAGTATCTGTCAATCCCCGAATAACCAATACCAGTGTAGGGTCAGAAAATGGCACTTATTTCCTTAAAACATAGTGAACTTTTTACACAAGAGATCCAGTTATGTTATGCAGCTGTTGTTATCCTTCAAATCAGTACTGAACAGCTTCATATGAATAAAAGTTCAAACATTATGAGACGTTCTAGGCCAAAAAAAAAAGCGCCTGTAATTAGTCTTACATCTAATAAAAGTCTCAACAAAGATATCAGCTTAACCGATATCATGGAACCGATACCCAGTCCAGATACATTTTCAGTATCCACACCAATATTTGATATCAGTATCAATATCGGTGCTTCCCTACTTGTAAGTAAAGTTAGTTATAGCCTGTCTACTTGGTGTGGATTCAGTTTTTGTTTCAAGGTTTTCTGTACCATTGTGATATCTCCAGCCACAAGGGGTCAGTGAAGAAACAAATATATAGTTTTGCTATTGGATATTTTGTTTTCCCTGTATCCCTGAAATGTAAGGCCTGCAGTTGGAATCTTGTTCTTCCATAAATAGCACTAACCTGAGACTAACATTTTTATAAAACTATAACAAAAATACCTTGAGCATGTAACTCAGTGTTTGCCCATCGACTCAACAACTAACACCTACTGTTGTGTCCTTGGGCAAGACACTTGGGTGATATAAATTATGGGACACTTGACCATTTACAAATTGTGGTATTTAAGCAAGAAAAGAACACCGTTTGAAGAAGACAATTTGACATCTGACACCCGCTTTGCTGGTTACTTATTATTCATTTTAAAATGACTGATTGACTTTTATTGATGACATTTTTGAAATGTTCTCTTTCTCCTTTTATATGCAAATAACATCATATACATCCAGTCATGTCATCCCGGTTTGGCAGCTAATTGAGCTCATGACATTTGAGCCAAAAGCATCAGAGAAGCAGTGAGAAGTCTTGGTGTCACTGTGACCTACATATCCACAGTCTGCTCCCATTCCATCAGTTATTTGTGTACTTGGGTGATTTGTGAAACAGGACCAGATTTGTAAAAAGTGTCACTTATTCTGCAGTGAATCAAACTGATGACTGACAAATAAAGGTCTGAGTCAGCAACCTGTCATGGGCTGAAACAAGATGGCCACCCACCAGCAACAAACGTCCTGAACAAGAAAGTCAAGAGAAACTTTGCCTTACATTGACTAGGAAGCCTTGTATGTGTGAAGTATATCACATATCTATCAGTGTATTACAATAAGGCCATTATTGTAAGCTTGATGTTTTAGAACAACAGTTTTAGAGATTAAAACACTTGTGGGAAATAAACAAATAGTTTTATCATTTAAGTTTAGCCTTGTTTTGGTTAGACTGCATTTTAAAAACATTTTATGAAAGATTCATGAGATTTTTTTAATTAAAGTGAAATTAGAATTCACAATTTATGTTTGTGTCCAAGTTGGATCATGGATCATATACAGAGGATGAAGTTCCCTATATAATTCCATTAAATATACTGTACCATAGTAAGAAGTGCAGATATTGTCTGGAAGCTGAGCTTGTCCTCTGGAGGATCGGATGATGTGTATATGTTTTGATATGGTTTGAAGAAACATAATATAGCTTTAATAAGGCTGTCTCTTGATCTAACCCAAAAGAAGAACTAATTTGTTGCAACAGAAAAATCTCACATAAAAAATATACTTGTTTTCTAGTTGGCCTATTAGTAGGCACAGAAACTCTTGCACCCCCACATGTACAGTAGCTCCACAGAGGCCACAAACATTTAACCTCTTCTTCCTGCAGTTTTGAAACTGCAGAAGGCAGTTTCAAAACTGCAGAAGCTCTTGCATAATGGCTCTCACCGCGAAACAAACCGAACAAACAAACTCCGGTGATTGCAATACATGGTCCGTGCTGATGGTAATAATGGGAACGATGAGGTACGGTGTCCTCTCGGGGTCATAAAGGTGTCGGATGGGGCCACAGACTTAATGGGATGGAGAAATGTTGTGATTGGCTCATTACCGTGATGGAGCACGTTGCCACCACAATTGGCCTTTTGCACCCCAAACCATCCCCTCCATTTGCATTAGTTGTGAATGCGTCAGGGCTATGTGTACCGATCGGGATGGGTTTGGATTGAAGAGTATGCAGCGAGTGGAAGAAGTTAAACATTTTCGCAGAAGTTCAGTAAGCAGTTGGCAATACGGAAAGTGACGTGACTGCTGGCAGCTTTATAGGAGAAGCAAAAACTGTTTGGTCTATTGCTTTAATCTAATATTGTCTAATCGTTGGGTTTTAGATGACATCACACATTATGTAGACTTAACAGTTTGAGACTTTGGCAGTTCAAATATGGTCATTATTGCATATTGTTAATGTGTGGGATATTTCCAATCCATTACACCTTTATCTATCCTCAAAGTGATGTAGAGACTAGAATTTTTTTTTTTTTTTTTTTGCATAATGTGTTTGGATAAATAGATTTGAATATTTTCTGTAAGTGACCACTTCTAACATTTGTGACTTTTCCTTTTGGATAACACACCAATGGAGCTATCTGCGAGTGACCTGACCATTACTTTTTCAATTAAGTTCCAAAAAAAAAAAAAAAAAAGTACTTGCCTGTAAAGTTCATAGAGTTCCTAGATTTCAAATTGGTCCAGGCAAATTTCACTTATCAACAATCAGATACTAATCGATATTAAAACTAGTATCAAAAGTATATACTCATTTGAGAAAGTATCAATACTAAAAAAAGTCACATTCACAGGACAGAAATGAACCTTTCCTGAATAGCTTTAGAATGATCTTGGGCTGTACCAGAACAAGTATAAGACCAGTGGTAAGACTCGTATACGCCCATGGACCATTGTGGAACCTACCTGGACGACTGAGGGATTACACAGATATAAAAGAAAGTACTACTATTTAATGTTGAAAATCACATTCTATTGTTTAAATAAATAATGTTTTTTTTTTATCATCATCATGGTATCGGACTCGGTATAGTGTATCGATTCCTTAGTATCAATTGAATTTGAAATTTTAGTATCGTGACACTGATCCTATTTCCTATCACCAGTTTTTACCAATCCAAACTCTCAAATAGGCATAATATCGTGACATTATGACACTAAAAGCTAGCAACTATTCATTTTAAAACTTACTTCTAAATTCCGCCCACTCACTCCCTTTCGATCCTCACCCCTCAATAAACACTACGGCCTTTTATATTCCAAGGTGAAAGAATCTCTCCAATTTTGTTGAGTGTACTCGACAAAATTACCTGAGTTTCTCTATGCGGAGTCCCCGTGTACTTAACCATTCGCATCACACACCACATTCAGCGCCGTCATGTTCTTTGCTCTAAGTATAGTTGGTGTTTTTATTAACCTTGGTTCATACAGTGAAGACAGAACAGATTAAAACTATGCTCTCAATTCAGCCCCCAATTAGGCATGATAAATGAGCGGACATCATCTTTCTGTCACAAAGCCAATCTGTTCTCCTGCCTCTGTCCTAACCTTAATACCAAATCATGTTCGTGAGTGATGGGAAAATTAAAGAAAGTTGAATGACTCAGCGTTTTTCATGATACTGATTTGTTATGTGTCTTTTTTAGCGCCGGAGAGGAAGTGGGGTTTTCTGTGCGAACTGCCTGACCACCAAGACATCACTGTGGAGAAAGAATGCTAACGGTGGCTACGTGTGCAATGCATGTGGACTGTACCAGAAACTACATTCGGTAAGGCACTAGCAAGCAAAATTCTTGTATCCAGGTAACTTGACTTTAGGGCTGTAATAATAATAATAATAATAATAATAATAATAATACAATTTATGTATTTGATAAAGCCTTTTAAATGATCTTCATATTTTCATTCAAATACCGTGCATCTGTTGTGCAGTCAGCGTATGACTTATTCTGTTTTTTTTTCAAGCTGTCATGTCATCTTGACTTTGGACTGAACGAAACTCGCTTGCACAAAAACACTTTGCATTTCAAAGATTGTAAAAGCAAAGTGTATCCATAAATAGACCACCAAGTAAAACTGAACAAACTCTGACTACTGCTACTGTTGAACCTATGATCCCTTTGGTGCACTATGTAACTTTTCTGGGGGGGTTCTGCCACCTGCTTTTTCTCATGGAGATGTTTTTGCTTTGCCAGGAATGTTCCGCAGTATGGCATTATGCATATTTTGCTTTTTTTTTTTTTTTTAATTACAACATTTTCTGGCAGGGTCGCCTCTTCATAGACCTGACGGGTAATTTACGTGTGCATACTGGTGTCACCTGCTTATGTCCATAACAAAAATATATTTAATACCGTACTGTGGGACATGTTAGGCAAAGCAATAACATCTCCATGGAGACATGCAGATGGTCGGACCCTCCAGGAGAAAAGTGACATAGTGCATCAAATTGATCTTAGGTTGAATAGTGGTAGTAGAAGTCATAGTTTATTCATTTTTACTTTGCCCCAAGCAGTGATATTCATGATTAGTTTTTTTTTACTTCAATTCAAAGGTCCTCTCACATCTCCTGCCCGTCTGACCACTACTCATCATTCTATCTGTTTCTCACATTAAAATAAGGTGCAAATTAAATAGAGCGTACTGAAGCTAAGTTCCTGTATATATTCTAAGTCCCACTGTGAGGAATAATATTGTGGAAAGAGTATATTTGATTAGGTGCGTGCAGATCCATGGAGTGAGAAATATGATGGAATGAATCTACTTTACCGTCTAAAGCCTGAGGAGTCGGTCTATGGAAATCCCAAATTTAATTAAACTGCATGAATTACATATGAGATAAAGATCAGAGCTGAACTGAGATGACTAAACCATACCAAGATTGCTCACCTTTGATATGTTTTTAAGGGGTTTAAGCTAATTTCACACTTGCTAACTCGCTAAATGGTTTACAAATGTAACAAATGTTAAACAGGCCTTTTGGGGTGCTATTTTTTTGAATCATGTTCTTGTATTGACTTATTTTAAAAACAGCGTGTAAATCGTTGCAATAAATATCCTACCAAGTTACAACCCAAAGCAATTACAAAATGGATCTTTAAAGACCTTTTAGGTGACTAGCTGTCAGCTGTTACCCCGACACTGCCCCTGCTCATGTCCTTGGTCCAACCCGTTCATCTCATCTGCTCCTCCAATCACGTCCCCTCACTACTTCTTCCAGTCTTGGCAATCTTCACGACAACCATATTTTATATCCCATAATAAAAGTTTTATACGCTCTACACACATTATTAGAGAGGATAGCAGCTAGTAAAACACTTGAGACCGAGAGAGCGAGATGGGAATTATGGATAAGGAGGCAGGCTGAGGCGAATGGCAAGACAAAAAAGTACTGCAGATTAAAGTAAGAAGAAAGCTAATGATTGGGGTGTATTACAAAAGGTTAAGAGGGTGAGAGAAGGCAGACAAGACAGGAGATGGAGGAAATGGATAAATGAGTTATAGGCTGCAGCAGGACAGAGCCGCTCCTGTGTCAGAGCAACATAAAGTGCTGGGATCACTAGTACAATCTGTGTCCCGGGGCACAGGACAACACACTATAAATCATGCGACTGCTCAGTTTTGTTAAGGCTAACTAAAGTCATACATGTTTTGCAGAATAAATAAATTAACATAGGCTGACATGCTAAGAGCAAGTTTATATTAAGGCATTTTTAGGAAGGATCAAATGATGAAATATTTCTAATTCTTGTTTTATTTTTCGGCAGGGGCAATGTAGTTAGACACAGACACGATGCAATGTTTCAACTCACTACAAGTGGATATAAAGGCCGTAAAATAGGTTATAGGGGACAGGACCTGTACTCTCAAGTAAATCATAAAAGTACTACTGAAGAATTAGCTGTAGGCATATTAAGGTTATTAACAATGAACTTTAACATTTAGATCAAAATGAACGTATTAACTACAGTTTTATTCCCTCAATTTGATAGACACAGGCATAGTTATTTCAATATATCTTTCAATATTACTTGTGAGTATATTTCTTATGCTATTTGAAAGTTTAATTAAAAATAATATATGAAAAAAATGAAAACACATGCACAAACTGGGCTTACCCTGGAGCAGACTCCATTCTTCCTCCCTTGCGTGTCGCTCCTCCTCCTCCTCCTCAGCACAGGTCACTCTCTGATTGATGCAGCCTACATGAGAGATGACAGGGGCTTTTCCCTTGCATACATTTATCTAAACATACCTCTCTGCTCATGTGACATTTTCACAAGTAGCATATAGGGCTTAGCTATAGAAAGGTATTAGATTTTCAACATTTTAATCTAATACTATCAAAAAATGAAAGGATTTTTTTTTTCTTTTTTTTCTTTTTAGCAGCAAAAATATAGATTGTAGTGTATCTGAAGTACCACATTTTTCTTGTCCTTATGAGTTCCATTTAGCGAAGATGTAGGAGCTCCCCCTTGTGATGAGGGTAGAAACCACATCCAAACTATTATCTATACTGCCACATCAGCCTTTTATATATATATCCCATATTACTTTATCTTTGCAGTTTTCAGTCAATAATATAGCCTTCATTTTATACCCCCTTACTTGTAAATAAGTAAAGAAGTGAAAAGTTTGAAAAGTATTATTGTAGGTCACCTTTTATTCTGTTTAATGGCTACATAAATTTACTCTGTCAAAGACAAGAAATTAGGCGGAACCAGGGCTAGAGGCTGAGCAATGGGTCATAACAATGAATGTACAGAGGGACTGCTGACCAACCCAGAACAAGAAAAGAAGTCATTCACCCATTTTAAACAATGAGTTTTTACTATTGAATAAAACAGTATTAAAATAATTATCATTCAGAGTGATTTTTTTAAATTACAGAAAATTAACATTGCACTATGATGACTAGGAAAGATGTATTTTGATATGAATGTTTGATTTGTATAATTTGTTTTATGACTTAGTAAACTGATGACCTGTAAGTAAATGAATAAAAAAAGTTTAAAAATATAAGGAACATTTTAATTATAGTATACAAATTGTCACGTCTATTGAATTAAATATATATATTTTTATTGGGTATATTTAGTTAGTAAAAATATTTTAATGGTCAAATTAAATGGGTTATTATTGTGATTATTCCAAAGCATCTATTTACTTTACTTTCTTCTTGCATTTCAGACACCCAGACCTCTGAACATCATCAAGCAGAACAACGGAGAGCAGATAATCCGACGTCGAACCCGCAAACGCCTCAACCCTGATTCGCTGCCTTCTGAAAACCCCGCCCCCAAACGACAACAGGTGCCCAGCGAGGAGCGTATCAACGGCGACGAAACTGACCGAAGCTCAGTGAAGAACCAGCAGCCCTCCCCCCGCTCTCGCTCGCCCCGCTCCACACAAGCTTTCCTCGCCAATCAAACTCTGGAGATCCACCGACGAATGCCTCCTCTTCTGCTGCCATCCCATCCATCGCCACTAGAGGGCAATGGCGGGCTCCCTGATTCCGGGTTAATCTCCAAAATTGAGGGAGGAAAAGGAGGTGGTTCGGAAAGAGGAAGTCCAATTGAAAAGTACATGCGGCCATCAAAACCATCGAGCTACTCGCCACCGGGTTCACCAATTGAGAAGTATCAGTATCCGCTCTTCTCTTTGCCGCTACCCTTAACCATATCACCGGATTTGGCTCCCGAGTCTGACTGGCTTAGATTCTGGACCAAATACAAGATGGCAGCCACATCTGGTGTCACCAGTGGCATCAGTAATCTTAGCAATGCAGCTAGCCTCGGAAACAATTACTTAGGAATGGTTAGCCCGGTAACGCAGCATCATCAGCAAAGCTACACGGTGCCTTACTGCGCATCTCCATACTCTCCTCTACCTCCTCCACCAGCAACCCCGCACTACCCACCCCCACCTATCCAACCGCAAACATCATCGGCATCTTTGGAGAACGAAGCGCCTTTAGATCTCGCAATAAAGCAAAGAAATACCAAGTCTCCATCAACTGACAAGAATTGGAAAGAAGATGACTCAAAGATGGAGGAAGAGGCAATCCATAGCGAAGAGAAAGAAGTAAAAACTCCATTGGATGTTTCTGTCAAATGTTCGACAGTTGAAGTGTCCACCCAAGATGATCTGACCAATCGGTGCGCACATTGTGGGATCTACTTCCTGGATGAGGTTATGTACGCCTTGCACATGAGTTGTCACGGTGACCAGGCTCCATACCAGTGCAGTTTTTGTCTTCACGTTTGTGCTGATAAGTACGATTTTACCACACATATACAAAGAGGGCTTCACCGGTACTCGGATAAGGCGTTACAGCAAAAATCTGAAATCACTGTGAGTTCAGAAAATGCAAATAAAGATGAGAAAAACGGTGATCAAATTAATGACACTAATGGTAACGAGGAACAAGAAAAAGAAAGTACAGGAAGTGATGTAGAGGAGAAGCAAGCTCCTGAAGGCTTTGAGGAACAAGGTAGCAAGATGGCGCCGGATTGTATCGCAACATCTCCAACTGTCGCTGTTAGCAAGTCTAAAAACGGTGATGAGAACTCGGACAGTAATTAACGTAATTGATTAAGTGGCCTAAAACAAACTTAATGGTTGCCTTTAATTTGGGAAGTATAAGCTGTAACCTCACGTTTCTTGAGGCTAGCACATGTCAGAAGGGGCCTATACCTTGGGAACTATACTGAACACATCCTTATGCTGGAAGCGCTTGCCTGTCAAATGGTCAGAAATCATTGCCGAATCGGGACAAAGTGCTGCATGGACCGTCAGGACTCATGAGACATAGCCCGAATCTGGAGTTTGATTGACAGTCGCTACTTGACATTTCTGGACAACGGGCAAGCAGCTGAAATCACCTATCAAACTCAGTAAGCAGCCATTTGGAACCTTGAAACTGGACTGAAAGCGTTGGGAAAGCAAAAAGATTCAACTCATCTGTTATGCATCGTGTTAACCCAAATTCCATTGGGTTTAAGCTTATCCAAACTGGGCTATTGCATTTTCAGACCTTTTTATCTGGGTACACCTATCTGATTTGGCGAGGAAAATAACGGCGGCGCAAATACATTCAAATACCAAAACTTTCTATAACTACGAAGGGTTACATTGAAACCATCTTGAACTGCCCTGATTTGCTGTTCACTTGTACTCAAAATGACTGCATTCTCCAACGATGCAAAGTGCCATTGTGCAAAGTGGCAAGAAACGTAATGAACTATGTAACAGCCATTTTTATATGGTTTCAAAGTGTTTTCAGCTTTGATGGAACCAAGAGATGTCTTTTCTACCTTCCTCTGTGCCATGAAAGCAATGTGCCTGGCTGCCTGCCTAATAGAACAAACTATTAACCTGCTTAACAACTATATTAATATTTACAAAAATAATAATAATGATTTTAGTACAGACTTGTTACATTTTCTTATATCTGTGCTTTTTGTACATGCTTGGTATGGTACTTTTTAAAGTCTTTTTATTTGTTTGTCTAGCAGCAGTTGAACAAAAAGGTACAGCTAAATAGGGTTATTCTGCTTGTTCTGAAAGTATATGTACAGCATACTGTATGTCCGTCCCCTAATGATGATGTAAGCAAAATGAAGGTCAGTCCTCAGGGGTCACACGTGTTGCACCTGTTCTAATGCATTTTCACTGCTACTTTGTTACATACATAAACATTCTCTAACCTTGTTATCTTACTGAGGGAGTAGGGCATTAAACCCCAGATTAATCAATCATTATACACTCCACCAGAGACCGGCCCCTGCAGTGAGGAACTGTTACATGTATTGTGTTTTATTTACAGTTTATTATTACTCAAACACCAGTGGTTTAAAGACTTGCAAAATCATTGTGTTGTTACCATAATGTCCCACGGTTACATTATTTATTTTTCTCAGGCCTTTTTATACTTTATGCTTGTCTTGTCAGGCGTAACATTACAAAGACTTTAACATTTTGCACCAACCCCCTGGGAACCAGTTCAAAGTAGGAGATGTCATCATCTAGTCTAGTCACCACGATGGCTTTAGTCAAACTCACCAAATATGAAAGTCTAATACTACCCACCAGACTCATTAACAGATGCACTGTTCACTGTCAGTGATGTTATGCCAGATTAGTATTACAGATCACATAGAGATATTAGCGTTTAACAAGCCAAAAACCCAGGTGCGCCCTCTAGTGGATGGCTCAGTATTGTTCCTGAGTTTGCCCGTATATTTATTTATGTATACACCTAACTAAAAGCAAAAAAAAATCCCCTCAACTTTATCCAAAGTGTAACCGCCCATATGTGACCTTGTCCTATTAATGTTCAACCAAAAGTTCTCATACTGTAATAACTTACAGAATGTATTGTTGAAATATATTTTTGGCCGTATTATAATTGTTATGATTTCTTAAGGATTGCCTTGTTGCCTTAGTTGCTAAAAGTTAATCCAATGCAGACTCCTTTGAAGTAAATTGACAATAGGATACTTTGAAAACTTCCAAGTATTCTGACTAGTGCCTGTAAACATGTTGTTTGTCACAAGTCATTGAATATAGTAAGTGAACCACAACATTTTATTATAATGTTTATGATACTTGAGTGACATGCTGTCTGGGTGTCTGTGTGCACCTAAAAATATTTCAACCCTTTTACATTTTGTGAACAGGTGCCTGGCATTAAATTAGAATATTGTGGTGATAATATTACAAATAGTAAAAATTACAAAAGAATATGCTTGGAAATTTCAGCTACACATTTGTCTTTTACCAGAGTAAATGAAGTGCCAGTAGTTTGCAGTGACATGTACATTGCTACACTTCCTTACTGAAACTATCCTCTCCACTTATCTTGGTTTGGGATCAGCGAAACCATAAATCTGAACCTATGAACTCAGTTTTTAGACTAAAATACCACTGAATGAAATGTACTGTAATCACCATATCCACAATCTTCTATTTTTTGACATGCACCTTGTTTGTGATGCACTACTTTGTGAATTGGACATTTGCCTTGGTTCTATTTGCCCGAGAGATGCAAAACCAGATAATCCTGTGTGTGGGAGCCATATATGCATGAATATATGAATACAAATATATATGTATGTATGTTATGTCAGTACATGGCCCATACCGCTGTAGAGGTAAATGTCAAAGTACCTGTTTCTGTGTGGGAGTCACAAACACCAGGGAGAGACCAATTTGTCAATTCCATCAAAACATGACAGATCTAGTTCTGAAATGTAAACCTGTGTGTGCTGAGGGCAGTTCTTATAAAAATAGGCTACACATGGCATTATGTAAGAAATAAGAATTGATGTGTACCACACAGTGGAATACACCATAGTTAAAGGTGCACTATGTAACTTTTTTGGTTGACGGTCTCTGCCATGTGCTTGTCTCTTAAATGTATTGCTTTGCCTGGAATGTTCCACACATGGCATTAACAATCTAATTTGCATTTGTTCAATTACAAGTGTTTGTACATGGGGAAAAATAGAAAAAAATAATCCCTACTATGAGCGAAGTCACCTCTCCACAGATTCAAACTGTAATTTGGTTGCATTGCCTGTTTGATTCCATGGGCGTTTAACACTGTACTTTGAAACATTCCACGCAAAGCAATGACATCTCCATGGGGACAAGCGGGGGCAGATCATCCATCAAAAAAATAAATACAAATAAAATAAAATAAAAAAATACATTGTGCACCTTTTATGTGCAAGGAACTTTGAATACGAGAACAATTTCAACATGTTTAAATATATTACCGGGATCAGGGGTTACGGGGGCTGATAGCTTCATTATCTGTTTACATTTGCACATGTAGCAAAAACACCAAGAAACGAAGCAGAAAGGGGAGAGGGTGGAGGGGTAAACACATCTGTATATGAAGGGAAGGACAATAGCACTCACACATTTAGAGGTTTACACTTGTTATTTGCACCTATCTGTAGTTCTGCCTTACTCATTTCTCTGTAATGTTGGGGTATTGAAGGTTTAACTCACTGTGCCACGCCACAGGCAAATTTGCAAATGCTGACTTCAGATTATTTAAAGTCGCACTGTGTAACTTTTCTGGTGGAGAGTCCGCCACCTGCTTGTCTTCACAGACATGTTATTGATTTGCCTGGAATGTTCTGGAGTGTGGCATTAAACATTTCTACATTACATTTATTTCATGAACCGTGTTTTTATTGCTCAAACTACCTTGAAAAAAAACATTTAATGTGAGCGGGCTCACCTCTCCATAAATACTCAGCTGTAATCTGGTGCCCCCTCCTGCTTGTCTCCATGAAGACAGTTACGTTTAATGTAATATTGTGGAACATTACAGGCAAAGCAACAATATATCCACGAGGACAAGCAGGTGGCTGTCCCTCCACCAGAAAAGTTACCCAGTGCAGCTTTATTTGTCGTGACCCCCCAAATCCAAAAAGTTCATAAAACAACTTCCATACTCATATTTATGTTTCATAGGATTTTAAAGGTCGCTCGTTCTTCATTATTTTAGCTGTTGTAGTTGTGAGCATTACACATTCAGTTAGTTCATATTTTCAACTGTACCATTATGGCCTCAGCAAATGTATTGCACATTTATACGCTTATGGATGCCCTCAAAAACAAGAAAAATGGGCCTACAACTGAATTTTTGTTTTAATTTTGAAGTTGATTTTCAAAATGCCTTGATGACGGAAGATGTTACCAATGTCAAACTTATCATGCTATATTTTATTCAGCTCAAATGTGTATTAAACATGTTCTGAGGTGGTCTGGGATGAGTGCGTTTACATAGAACATGGAGGGAGAGTCGACAAGTATTTTGATTTGTGTCTTTGAATTGTATGTACAATGCTGTTGCTTGCACTCATGTATATTATTATTGCCAAGGAAGGGACATAACTCACACATGACACATTTTAGGGATGTACAGTATTAAAATGGGAGATGAGGGAGCTTAAGGCCAGTTTAAAATTGGCTCAATACATCAGCTATGTACATTTATCTATATATTTTAGT
This sequence comes from Periophthalmodon schlosseri, assembly GCA_000787095.1. Taxonomy (NCBI): domain Eukaryota; kingdom Metazoa; phylum Chordata; class Actinopteri; order Gobiiformes; family Gobiidae; genus Periophthalmodon; species Periophthalmodon schlosseri. The sequence continues at coordinate 148,353 of KN471691.1, forward strand.
AGTTTCTATTCAGTTAAAAGGCTTTTATAGAAGAATTGGGATTTTTCTAGATATTGTTTTCTCTCCTGTTGTATTTTAATCTGCTTTCTTTGTTATCATTTTTAGATTTATCTCATTCAAAACTATTTCTGCTACATAATTTTTGACAGCCAAGAAACATTTGTTACACAGCTAAACTTGAAGAATAATGTTGATGATGATAATAATTAATAAAAATAATAACGTAATTAGAATTGAGTGATGTGTGTGCTTATTTATATTTACAGCTCATGCATATGTTTTGCTATGATTCTTTTGTATATTTTTGTTTTTTTGCAGCCAGTGTTGCAGCCAAAGCTAATTTCACACAACCCACAATTCATAAAACATTTCATAAATGTTCTCCTGATCGAGATTATGACTCAAGATATGGGTTCTTGCTAACTGCACTGCCACTGTGCCGCACCTCTAGTACAAGGTGAACCAACTGCAAAGGCCATATTTACCTACATACAGTACACTGCCTTTTGAAAACTACTGAAGAGTTGCGGTTTTGGAGATGTTCATCCATCCATCTATTTATTTATTTATTTATTTATTTGGATGGATGGATGGATTGCCATGTCACACTCCAAATCCTGATCCACCAAACACTTTCTTATTCTATAACACAACGGGCTAGTCATTCAGCCAGATCTTGACCAATATCTCATGGTCAGGAGATGGGTCCTAAGGTGCAGCATTGCCATCACCCACTACTCCTGACAGCTGGTCCCAGCGGTGGGTCAAATGCAAACACAGATTTAAAGATTGTAGTTGTACCTATTTGGTAGTATTCTGACTTGATGACATCACACAGGACAAGTGTGGAAATCGGTTCGATCAATCACACTGTTCCTCATATGTCCAGACCCCGCCTCTCCTCCCCCCTCACTCTTTTTTTAGTCCTCCAGGCACTGCCATGGATCTATTACAATAACCATATAGGGTATTGCTGAAACAAAGACACCGGTCTCAGCTTGAGAGCACTAGCTTGTGGAGGACACCATTATTCTATGAGAGCCGATGACATGGAAGAATTCCCATCTCTGCCTAATACCTCTAGTAAGTTGCCAGTTCCAAAGAAAAAGAAACAAGACTCAACTGTTGTGGCTCCTAACGGTGAATGCAGTTCTCTGCTTGTTAACCTGATCAACAAGAGGTTTGACAAGATTGACAAGGTGGATGTTCTGACTGACAACATGGAGACAGTTGGCATGAAGATGGCTAAGCTAGAGGAAAAAGTCAGCGAGCTAGAGAAGCCTGTCAAACATGTGCAACAGAGAGTAGATGAGCTCGAGACGTACACAAGAAGGTGGGATCTTAAGCTAGTGGGAGTCCCTAAACCTGAGAAGGAAAACGCACATCTTGTTGTGATAAAGATTTGTCAGATGCTCCTCCCGTCAGAGAAAGAAAAACTTGTTGACCTCATAGACGCTGTTCATCGGCTCGGCAGCAGGAGGCAGGCTATCGGCAACACATGACCCAAAGCCATCATTCTCCAGTTCTCCCATGAAGGAACACGGGCTGCAGTTTGAGGACTTTTCCAAAGAGGACAGAGAGAGAAAACAGCACTTATGGCCAGAAGTGCAGAAGGTTTGCACGGTGGGAAAAGTGGTATACTACACTGGAGCCAGGGCTTTTGTTCAAGGAGAAGGCAAATTCATCCTTTCTCAACAAAGTTTACTAATTAGTGGTAATGATGGTCATCTCCAACCATAGGAAAGATTTAGAAAACATTTGTTCTAGTTATACCCTTTATATTTTAAATAGGGTGTTCCATCATTGCAAGTTCATAGTGTGGTTTGCTGTCGACCTACTTTTTCTGGACTAATCTTTACACAGCTTTACGAAAAGGTTATATTCATATATTGCTTTATCATATTTTTTATGTGTTATTGTTAAATGCCAGGGGGTTGAGAAGTAATGTAAAACGTAAAGCCTTATTTTTATTTGCTAAACAGCATAAAACTGATTCTTTCTGGAACCTCATTCACTTGCCAAAGATGTACATTTGTAAAAAGCTCAGTGGGGAATGATCTTTGGTTGCCACACAGTACAGAATATTCTGCTGGAGTATGTTGCTTGAAAAATTACTTCAAAGATAATACAGGTTGCTAATTGTGTAAGCATATTAGTGAACATATATATGGGTTCAGTTCTATTTCTGATAACAATAAGCTGCTAGACATTTTAGATGAGAGAGTAAGATCTTGGACATCCAAATGTCCAAATGCTAATGTACTATTTGGATGGGGTTTTAATGTCGTAATGGATCAAGGTATTGATAGATGGCACCTGGTCCTCCTCCAAAATCCACTTCCAAATGGAACACTTTAATGAGCAAATTTGAATTAACTGACATATGGAGAGATTAATTCCCACATAATAAATAATATACTTGGACCAATTAAGATGGAAACAAAAGGTAACAAATAGATTTTTGGCTTATTACCAAACTAATAGCAAAAGAAAGGGTAGATGTCAGTATTTTAACAGAGCCACTGAGTGACCACAAAGCCATGACAATCAAAATACATTTCCTTCAAAATGACAGTGTACAAAGACACACTTTTGGATTTTGGAAAAGGAAATGTTCATTATTAAAACACCAGTGAGTAAAATCAAACTGAAGATTGTTGAAAAGAGTTGGGACAAAGCACAAAAAGAAAATGTTTATGGTTCTAACTGGGAGCTTCTTAAATATGGAATATGTAAATATTCAAGGTGTTATGGCAGCCTGCATGCTCCAAGTCCAAACGACTGATGGAAGAGGAAGTCTTCAGAAATGACTGCTCCAGAGAGCTTAAATGAAGAAGAAAACCTTAAGTTAACAGAGTTACAGAATAAGCTGGATGGAATTTACAAAGCCAAGGCAGAAGGAGCCTTCATAAGGTCACAACAAAAACGGCTGGAACAGGGCTTACGTTTTTTATCTTGAAAAGTCACGAGCAAAATTCAATTCTCTTTCACAATTAAACATAGAAGGAATTGTTACCAACAATAAGAAGGACATTCTGTTATGAATTCTTTTCTGAGCTTTATAACACCAGGTTTAGCGAGGATGCAATGTCTACATTCGACCTTACCTACCCAGACACCTTAGATAAAATAAGTGAAAATGACAGCATTTTATGTGACTCTTTTATTACTTTACAAGAAGTAGTAGACGCCATTAATCATCTCCAAAACAACACGTCACCTAGCAGTGACGGCATCACAACTGAGAAATTTGCAAAAATATGTTTAATCAGTGTTTACATAGAGAGCCTTACAAACATGACTCTTCCTGCTACTTTGAACACAAGTGTACTCTCTAACACCTAAACCCCAAAAGCTACTCTACTTATAGATGATAGGCAGCCAATAAGCTTACAGAATAATGACTATAACATTTTTGATGTAGTTTTCGTTAATCATTTAAAGAAGGTGCCGGGTTCATGAAAAAACAGATGCATTTCAAATAATATTAGATTAATTTTTGATTTGACTGATTATTCTGAACTTATTGAGGAGTTTTTTGAGTTTTCTTGACTTCTTTAAGGCTTTCGACAAACAGCTCTGTAAAACTAAGCAACAGCACCACCCATAGGTTCTTTTTGGAGAGAGGAACACGCCAAGGATGCCCTGTATCCGTGTATCTTTTTGTCAGTATATGAAGTCCAGTAACATTGAAGGCATCTCTATTGTGGGCAAAAATATCCTTAAAATCCAGCTGACAGACGATACTGCAATGTTCCTAAAAGACTCTGCACAGGTCGCCCATGCACGTCAAATTATTGAAATGGACAAATGGACTAATGAGCATAACGATAAATGGTATATTTTCAAACTTATAAATATTATGGCAAAGTACTTTATACATAAATGTACATATGCAAACAAGAAACCTGCATTCAATGTATTTTACAAAGAAATTGAATTGTAAATTAAAACTATTCAACCTTGTAATAACCCAAAGGTTTTAAAAACAGCAGTAGCTGGTCATTGTATGTACCTTAAGTTTTTATGTATATGTATGTGCATTATGCCCCCGGCTATAACAGCTATTGTTGTCACTTTGTATTTGCACTAACTATGCAAAAAATAAATGTATGTGATGCGCAATCTTTCAATAAAAAAACCCCAAAAACTCTAGACTTAAAGCTGTCTCGGTACTACAGCCAAAAGATCTATCCTGCCCAGAAAGCATTTTTCCCATAGAGGACAATGTAATCACAAACTGCTCGTGTTTGGCTGACCGAGCATTTGCAGCTTTCAGAAAGGTCAGATTTTGTGTACATTTTTTACCTATTTTCAGATCGTAAACTTTTTCTCAGCTCAAAATCCTTTAATTGTCTTAAAAACAGCTTTTTAATTGTTAGCTTCGGCTCACTTTGCTCTACCGCCGCACTAGCTACTCTGTCTGGTCAGACTGGTTACGTGGTATGCAATCCGTGCTTTTTGTGCACGTTCGCATGTTTTTGCATGTGCCCGCGTGGCACTACTACTGTACTGAGAGCCACCCCATGTACCTAGCTGTAAAGGCTAATCTAGAGACGTGTGCCATTGAGCTCGGCCCATTCGCATGAATGGGCAGCAGTGTATAGGCCCCAGGGCCCCAGGGCCCCAGGGCTTAGGCACTGCCCAGTTTAGCAGCTCTATTTGAAATGTGTCTGTGGGTGGAGTTTAGGTGTTTAGTCCCACTTTAACTTTCTGCTTCAAACTTCTCTCATCAATAGCTACCATGATCAAATCTGCTGCTCATTTTAGCAGTCATCAATAGTACATCACAGCCTCCAGTATGTTGCTGTCTTGTTACATTACCACTTTGATTATGGAGGAGACTAAAGTGTAGCGCCTCCCGCTGGGTGAGTGACTTCTCCTCCTCTCTGACTGGTGATCTGTTGGCTCTTATTAAAGCTTAGTGTGTTACGTGCACAGACAGGGCAGAGCTTCACATGCTGCTGATGGGTTTGGGTACCACGCTCAAATGACTTTATCCACGTGAACAGACACACCTTTTCACTTCATGTACCACCTTAGCTAATATTTGGCTTCCCGGGTAACATATCAAACCCCGACAATATTATGAGTTTGATTTACAAATGATGATCAATGGAGAATAATATTTGCAAAAAATAATGAGTGGGTTTGTGAGTATGTCGTAATCAGTAGTGTTATGCAGTGTATGTGATGCGAATGAAAGCTGCGTCACTGATGGAGCAGCAGGGTGGAGCGAGGAGAGGCAGCAGTGGAACAAACACCTGTACAGAGGAGAAGAGCGGAGCAGCAGGAGGTCAAAGCAACACCATATGCCCAGGCCCGTAATAATACATGGATCTGTGCATCAATGGTTCAATTAGGCAGCATGGCGGCTTAATGGTTAAGCCGCCATGGCGCCTCACAGCGAGTAGGTGGCATAGTGCGTTTCTGAGTAGAGATTACACGTGTAAATACAATTCCATATCTTAGTGGGACTTTTTCCTTGGTAACATTGATTGATTTTCACTTTAAAACAAAAAACAAAAAACAAAAAAGGGCAACTCTGCAGTTTTGAACAGGAAAACCGTGGACGACTTTTCTATATTTATCTTATTTATAAACTTTAGATTAACTTTGTCGTTTATAATGAACAACACATCGACAAATATTGATCTATATATGTTGCAGTTTCAAACTACCCAAATTAATACCAAACAGTAAATACCCCCATTTAACTACACTTATATTTCCCCCAACAAAAAATAATAAAGCTTAAAGATTACCATTACTCTATTACAATTATACAGTAGCAGAAGGTCAAAGGTCACAGAAATACATTTCAATGTTATTAGTTAGCTGTGAGATGTCAAAAGCTAATTTCTCATTAACACACCTGGTGATTTGAAATCCTCTCACAGCTCTGTCGCAGGTCACAAACTTCTGTCGCCTTAATCAACTCCGCAGAAGTCTGCATCAGAAGACACTGTGTAATCTGCGATGCATGTGATGTTTAGCATTATCAGTTTGCGTTTGTAATATGAGCTTTGATTAGCGTTGATTAGCTTGGCTTTAAAGACTGATGGAATTACACGGCAGGAGGTCTCTGGTCTAATGTGGCTGTGTCTGTGGAATGTACAAGTGTGAGATGATTGGACCCACAGAGTCGGAGCCGGACCAGAATACAGAGCAGCCCCGGCCGCCCAAGAGGTCAGCGTCACAAACGCACGCACAAACACACGCACAAACACACGCACAAACACACGCACACACACACACACAAACACACCCACAAACACACACACGCACGCTCGCAACCACGCACACCTACGCACACACAAACACACACACACATGCACACACAACCACGTACACACAAACACACACGCGCACACACAAACACACACACGCACGCTCGCAACCACGCACACCTACGCACACACAAACACACACACACATGCACACACAACCACGTACACACAAACACACACGCGCACACACAAACACACACACGCACGCTCGCAACCACGCACACCTACGCACACACAAACACACACACACATGCACACACAACCACGTACACACAAACACACACGCGCACACACAAACACACACACGCACGCTCGCAACCACGCACACCTACGCACACACAAACACACACACACATGCACACACAACCACGTACACACAAACACACACGCGCACACACAAACACACACACGCACGCTCGCAACCACGCACACCTACGCACACACAAACACACACACACATGCACACACAACCACGTACACACAAACACACACGCGCACACACAAACACACACACGCACGCACAAACACACACACGCACGCACGCACAAACACACGCACGCACACACAAACACACGCACGCATGCACACACACTCGCAACCACGCACACCCACGCACACACAAACACACACATGCACGCATGCACACAAACACACACGAATACACACATACGCACACATGCTTGCACACAAACACACACACACACAAACACTCATGCTTGCACACACACATACGCACACACACAAACACACACGCTCGCACACAGACACACATACGCACACACAAACACAGGAGATGCTTGTGCTTTACCAGGAATGTTCTGTACTTGGGCATTAAACGTATCTATCTCCGGGACCGACAGGCCACCAGGGTAAATTATAGGTCAGGTCTGTGGAGAGGAGATCCAGCTCAGAGTAATAATTCCTGTTTTTCAAGGTATTTTAATAAATCCAATATAGATAAGTTTAATGCCATTCTGTGGAACATTTCAGACAAAGCAACAATATTAACACGGAGAAATGCAGGTGATGTAGCCCGCACCAGAAAAGTTACATAGTGTAGCTTTAATTTGAGGTGGAATGTAAAAGAATAAAATAACCAACAAAGCACATTTCCTCACCTCTGTTTTTAAACAGCTGAAATGAGTTGGTGTCACAAACATTGTATTTGTGTTGCAGCACAGTTCTCCTGGGAATTCTTTCTTTTCATAAACACAATAGTTTCCTTGGCTTGTCCTTCACATTGAGATCTATTTTCTTCTAATACCTTTTCAAAGTAGCAGCGATAACGACCTGCAGTTCTTGTATGTTTGAGAAATACTTTTGATTTCTGTGTAGGACCTTTCCCACATTTGCTCACTTAACTGTCGTGTAAAGAGATAATTTTATTAATAATTCTTGACCCACCAGCACACACACCCACACACACCCACACACACCCACACACACACACACACACACACACACACACACACACACACACACACACACACACACACACACACACACACATACACACACACACTCACACACAC
>KN471691.1:164254-182206 GCA_000787095.1 Periophthalmodon schlosseri
GGAAAGAGTACTCCAGGATAGCACAGCGTGACTTGTAACACCACAGATACTACACTGTCAACACAACACTACTATAGTGTTGTGATGCTTGCTACTCTTGATATATTATATATTATTATTATATTCTACTGCTGCTACCACCTGCTTTGCCAATAAATACATCGCAACAAATTACATTACATGATAACCATTTGTTTTGTGTAAACAATCTATCTTTGTGATTTAAATCTATGTGATTGGCACATGCTGAAGCCTATTTCAAAAGCACACTCTGAAATTCAATTGCATTTGTGTTACCTAGATTTTCTATTGCGTGTCATGTTTCATTTCCTCTGGTTCCACTAAAACCTGCGGCGCACAGGTCTGCTCCATCCATCACTGTTGGAGCTTGTGCTGTGATCGTGCAGCTCAGAGAGCAGAGTGTGCAGACGAGTAAACACATCCAGGCTTTTACTGTATGCACAACTGTACTGTGAATGATCATGTCTTATATGGACGCCGTCAATCATTACAACATTTTTAAGATAAGATCTGTAGCTTCTTCTTGTAGAGACACTTTTGCCACAATTAAGAAAACACAAAAATCAGTTAGTAGACATATTTCATATTTAACAGATATCTTTTATATATACATTTAACAGATATCTGTAACTATAAATGTATTTTCTGCTTGTGGCAGGTGCTCTTACATCACTGTGTGCTAGTGCTGTGTCTGACAATGGTGCAGTAACACGTGTATTTCTCTGTTCTGACCATATGACAGAAGGGATATTGGTATGTTCCCTGTGGAGATGTCTCTCTCCTCCATAACAGCAGGAGTCATCACAGAAGAAACCCATACAAACACATAAGACTGTCTCGTGTTCTGCTTAACCCAACCAAAGTCATACCAAACCTGGGTAACTAAAGGTATATAAATAAATACAAATCTATAATTAAGTATTCACTCTGGAGTTAGGACATCACCACTACAATTACACCAGCCTTTCACTCTGCCCTCTACCTTCAAAGCTCCTCTGATTAGACGTGTGCCTAAGGCCTTCAGCTCTGATAGGTACATTTCAAATCATTGCTTCCTTTCTGAAGTCACACTGACACATGTAGCGTGGCCAGTGAAGGAAATTCTGCTGTTGGGTTATTTGAGAGCTGTTTGACAGTAATAATAATAATGCATTAGATTTATATAGAGCTTTTTGGACACTCAAAGACGCTTTACAGCGCATTATTCATTCACTCTACTCTTGGCGGTGATAAGCTGTTATTGTAACCACAGCTGCCCTGGGGCAAACTGACAGAAATGAGGCAGCCAATTTGCACCACCAGCTCTTCCGCCCCTCACTAACACTCACGCACATACCACTTTCATGTTAGGCAATGTGGGTGAAGTGCCTTGCCTAAGGACACAACAACAGTTTTTGACACTGGCGCCCCACTGTGGCACCTGATTTTCCCAGCAGTCTCCCATCCAAGTACCAACCTGATCTGAGCTCTGTCATAGAAATGTCATATACAACCAACAAACCAAAGTTCTTAATAATTTTGCAATAATTGTTTTTGCTATTTTTTAGAAATAGTCATCACGTGACAAAACAATTTTATTGTGATGGAAATGTTCCCTTTTGAAGCCCTAAGTGGCATTGCAACTGGACATATTACACATGTGCACAACCATGTGTAAAATACAAGGCCAACATCCAACACATTTCATCTTCATCTGAAGAATGGTTTGTTCTGTGGCACTTTCTGTGTGACAGTAATGCTATTCTATGTCTCATTGCTTATAATCACATGCATTTATTAATCATGCTGACATTGCTATTTCCCTGTGTGAAACATGTATGAATGAAACAAAACACAACTCCAGGTCTGTTTGTGATGAGGAAACAACATTATAACATAGATCAGAAAATAGCCTAATATGAGCCCTTTAAAGCCAGACTTTCCATATTTTCATAGAGAGCGATTCATCATTTTGCACAAGTGAATTTTTAATCATAAATCCCACACATGACAATAAATGAGCCGCTGCTTACTGTATTAGCGCGGTGCCCCAGAGCAGCACTGAGGAGAAGTGACGGGAGTTTTTATGGCTACATTCTCAGTCACAGCAGTGTCCAATTTTCTCATAATGTCTAATTAAACTTTTATGCCTTTTGTTGCTGTTGCTCCAGTGCTGTCATGCAGTCCAGGCTAAAGGTGACAAAATGAACAAATTAGGTCTGTAGTTCTTTTCACACCAAGTACCACTTCACAAAGTTATTTCATCTTTCAGGAGTAACCCATTGGTCTTAACGGATTAAAACCAAGGTCTACTCCAGGATCAAACAAGAATGAGCTAAACCAAGTCTAAGTAGGACTAAAAAGACACAGAAGAAGCATGGAGGCCTCTTGGGCGCCCTTAGCTTGCCAAAAATGAGAGATCTGTCCCTTTAAATTTAAAACTTCCACGTCAAATACAACAATCTGTACAGCAAGTATCTACAGTAACATGTTTTTATTTGGTCTTTTTTTGACAAGCATTTTTTATTTATTATTACAGCTGTTTTTATTGTCAAAATACATAGAAAACAAGAAGATAGTTATGTTTAGTGCAACACAGTGGAACATTCTAGACAAAGCACCGATAAAAACAAAAAAGTGATGTCATGTGGCAATACAGGAAGTGCTCCACTGTGTTTTTTTTTTTACTTTTTATTTTATTTTTGACAAGCATTTTAAGTACTAACTAAACTAATATTTATTTGTCACTATTAGCATTAGCACAGTCATTATCCTCTCATATGTTTGCAATATAAGTTAACATACTTAAGCCAAGCAATGGACATTCAAACTTTCGGGGCCCCCTAGTGGTTGGAGGGGCCCTGTTGATTCTCTGCCTATGCCTTGAAACGCCTCTGCAAAGAAGATGCAAGCAAGGCTAAAGCTAATTTGAACAAGAACAAAACACTGCCTGAACCAGACAGTTTATTCTTTAACCTTAATGAACTAAAAAAAATGAATTAGTTTGCATATAGCACCAGCTCTACACATCCCACTGAATAAGAGAGATAAACAGAGAAAAGGATTTGAGAGGAGGAGCAGGAAGAGGACAGGAGAGACAAAACCCCCAGATGAACGAGAGCCCGTGTGTATCCATGCTGAGACAATTAGCCCCACCTGCGGCTAACTCAAACTGTGATACCTGTGCGCGCCGCGGCTGCCTCCAAGCTAACGCTCCTCTGCAAGTGTGTGTGTGATCTGTGTGTGCGCGGACGGCAGCGTTTTCAGTTTAAGTGGGTCTTTGGAGGAGCAGGCAGAGTCAAGGTAGAAGACCGGATCCAATATGTATTCAAAGGCAGTTTTAGGAAAGATTTGAATATCACTGAAGCAACCCCAAAGAGATAAATAGAGAGACAGCAAGTGAACCAGAGAGACTGGGTTCAAGGAAGCAAAAAGTTAAGACAATAAGAGACTTTTAGAGCTAAAGTTAAAAGAATAAAGGTTGTTCTGACTTTGGGGGTAACATAGGAAGTTACCGCAGTTGGAGTACTAGAAGTTGTGATTGTAGTAGTAGTAATTTATGCACTCACACACGATGTTGGTTAGACGGTAGCACACTTAATTGGCCATTATTAGGGGTGGCGGTTAAAACGAGAACAGCGCTGACCAAAACCTCAAAGAAATAAAAGAAAAAAAAAAAAATAGGCTACTGAAGAAACTGAGTGGGCAGACATCTGTGAGTTAGGCTATAGGAGAGATAACTCCAAAAATACTTAACACTGTCACCATGGAAACCAAAATAGGTGTCTTCAGCAGTAGGAGCTGTCTTGATAAATACTGATAATAATCACACTGCTACATAAATAGTGTGCTAATAAGAAATAGACTGCCATTTTTGTGACTATGCTTAAAGGTGCACAGTGTAACTTTTCTGATAGAAAAAAAAAACAAAAAACAATATAATGCTTTACTATGTAACATTGAAGGCATAAAGGTGATGGAGCCTCTATCTAAAAAGTCACATTATTCACCTTTAAAGCAGACCTAATGTGCAAAATGAACTTTTCAGAGCTTTTAACCATGTCATAGTTGTTTCTCCTTCATTTCCCCTCTTGAAGTTATATTTGGAGTGGTTTGTGCATGTTTGAGTTAATCACTTATATTCAATGGACATATTGGCGATCAACCCCCATTTTCACCGCCACTGCTACACGCCCACTGCTCTGTACTTACTTTGTTCTTCAATTTTATTTTCTTGATCAGTGATACACGTAGGATTCCGCACGTAGTAATTTTGGTATCTGCTACTCACTAATGTGATCTGCAGCTATCCATAGGAGGTGCTGACAGCGTCACGGCTCTTTGTTGTGATGACGTTTACAGCGGCGTCAGCTTCTACGTCAGCACCGTAGTTTTCTAATGTGGAATTCAGTGGACTTGTTTCTTTTAATAAGCCGTTTTAGATGAATATTGCGATTTAAAATGTGAAAATTCTAACATAATGATCCATGGGTGTCATAGATTATAACTATATAGCAGACACAGGCACAATAGGTCTGCTTTAAGTCCAACATGTAAATGAAAATTAGCACACACTGTAATCGCCTATTCTATGGTCCATACTTTTGTACCTGGACGTTCTTATCCATTCCTTACTGCTGGCGTGGCTCATTTCCTGGCTCATTGTGACGAGTCAGATCCCGCTGCTCCGTTCCACTGAATAACTTGCACTGTCATTATTATTTGCTTAACTGTGTGCAGTTTTTACCCAGAATACAACAAAACACTCAGATAGTCCACAACACAGTATGGGTCCATCTCCCCCAACAACCTGCCGACATGGTTAGCTCTGTCTCTGTCTGTCTCTGTGTGTATCTATGTGGTTTTTAATTATTCACCATGAATGCAGTTTATTCTGTCAGAGCTGCTTTGCTCTGTGAACACGAGATATGTACACAATAGTTATTTACTCTCAGAATCAAACATATTCCCTACTGTTGGTTTCTGATCTTAAGTATAAGTGTAAGTATAACATAAGATATAGGCTATGCAAAGGGAAATTGATGATCAGTGAATGTGCTATATTACAAACAAATCATCATATTAAAGCTATGTTTTGTTTGTTTGTTTTGTTTTTTGGTGAATAAATAAATGTATTTTATTAAAAAAAATCCCCCTTTGTAACTTAGAAGAAAGAGCCTGATTTGTAGCTATACTAGATTTTGCTTCACTCGATTGTCTGATATAACTGTCCTGAATGTTTTGACGTCATCTCACAACCAGCAGCAGGGGGCACTTTGTAATCTGAATGGACCAATGAGAACCAACAATAACACAGGAAGCACATGCAAACCCGGAAACACAAGCCACGGTGCTAATGTACACCTGCTGTGAATGAAATAGCTTTTTTGTTCCATGACACTGATAACGATGACAAACCCATTACTCGTTGTTCTTAAGATAAATAAAGTCAGGCTATTTTGTTTTTGCAACAAGTTAGAAGTTGTAGCAAGGAACAACCCCAAAAAGAGATTGGAAAAGCAGCCACAAACTCTGCAGGAATCATTTTGTTTTCGCGCCTTTAACTGGCATCAGAGGTAATTGAAGGCGGCTGGGTGCAAAAAGATTCAAGGTACAAGCAAACAAAAACAAATAATGAACAAATGAACAAATGCACTGTACCTCCACATCCCTGTTATCATGTTTAAAAGTTGGATTTTAAATAATACCATCATTATGTTTTTCTCTCCAGCAGACTTTGTTTTTCTCTCCTAAACACATCTTTCTATTCAGATTTACTATAGATTTGAATGTCCCAATCAGTGGCCCACTCGTAAATCGCCGATCTGCCAGATACGATCACAGCCCTAATTCCGTCAGCAGCGGGCCTCAAGTTCATAAATAGTCTTTTGTTAACTTATTTGACTGCATTAATTAATTCAAAACTTAGCCCTATTGTCTCAAGAAAACTTTGCTAATTATTAAGTATTAAGTATTCATAAACGCAACATAGGATCGATTGTTAACGGATGTATATTTCTTTTATTTAATCTTTTCTTATTTATTAGACCTGCTTTTTTGCATATAGACATTGGTGCAATGCGTCCTGGGTAATGTCTTCCCATCTGTGTTGGCCAGTTAAAATAAACTTTTTTATCATGTGATACGGGTTACGCTCGGCCACGTTCACTACAGCACGAAATGTGAATATCCCGTGGTCAGAACAGTGGTCAGCAGAAGAGTCATTGGGAGAGACTTTTAATTAACACCTGTAAATGAATAAATGCAGTATGTGTAATGCCATACCGTGGAAAGCAGAAAAGTCATAGTACACATTTTATATTGTAAATGTTTTTTTAAACGTAGTCACCCCAACATAACAATCTGAGCGTCTTGCCGAGCTCCATTCTACAAAAGTCCCGACTCTCTCCTGTCTAATTTGTTTGCTGTATGAATCATTACTCGAGCCAGTGACAAGGCCATGGCTGCAGCATTCATGATTAAGCTTTCCCCATTGTACACACCTGTTCTCCTGATCAGACTACCTATCCCGGAAGTGGGATTAACTCAACAATTCCTCATTTGAAGAGTATTTAGTTGCCATGACGATGTGCGCTGTTGCCCATTTCAAAAGGCTCAGAGGGAAAATGGATAATTACTCCGAGCGCGGCTGTATGTTTGTCCAACATGGAGGTATTGATGTCTGCTGCACATGTGTGAGAGTGTGAAGCGAGAAGTGATCACCCTTTGTCAAATCTTCCAGCCGCAGAAACAGGAAGCAGAGAAATGAGAGCCAATAATAACAGCTATTAAATAAAAGAACATTAGCTCAAATGGTGAGTGTTCTGTGTGGTTTGCGGCACAGGAAGCTACTGCATTAAAAGTAGGAGAAAAAATAACTTATATAGACTGTAATGATATTATAATGACAAAAAGTCTTACTTCTCAGTTTCATGCACTTCTCATTTCCACCCCATACTGTTCACATGGCATCGAAACATTCTTTGACTATAGTTTAAAATTGAGTGAGACGCCAGGTCAGAATTTTGTGCTGAAATTAGCTGTTTAAATGTCAGATTCCAGATTTGTCAGCACTTATGGTTAATGCTAATCACTGGGCCTGTCCACATGAAACCAAAACTGGCACATCTTCTCTGTCAGTGTAAATAAAAAAAAGTGAAATGATTTTTTAACAATAACTTTGAACTTTGAACTTTGGGCGACAGTAGCTGAGTTGGTAGAGTGTTTGTCCACTGAAGGTTGATCAGAAGGTTGGCGGTTCGAATCCCCAAAGTGTCTTGCCCAAGGACACAACAACATCATGCCATGGTGGAGCTGGGATCGTACTGAGCGACATAAACATCATTGGTCGAGCGGTCAGATCCACTGACCCACAGGTTAGTGGTGCGATTCCAGCTCCCACAGATGAATGCTGAAGTCCTTGGGAAGGACACTTAACCCACCTCGGCCTCACTGTCTGCGTACACTGGTGCTGAATGTGAGTGTGAATGAGTGAATGGTTCCTTCATGCTTTGAGTCCCTTGAAGGTGGAAAAGAGCTATATAAAAATGTAAGCATTTACTCTTTGAAAAGTGTTATTTATCCCCTAACGTATGAATGTTGTCAGTTTATGGGACTGTAGAGCCAATCCCTAATTAACGATGATGAGGTTCAACAATGGTTATGACACTGGGCAAGGATGGCTACTTCCATAGCTTGAACCACATGAATAGGTCCCTGTCCTCCATCTGAATCCAATCTGTGATGTTTTTGACTCTTGTATTATTTTTCCCCTTCTTTTTTCCTCTCATAACATAAGCAGCCATATATTTTTCTTTATATCAGCTCATCCACCTGTCAGTCCCCCCCATCTGAACTCAGGAACATACAACCGGTGACTCACATCTTCGTGAAGTATCAGAGAAGTGTGTATTCTGGATCCCGGGCAAGGATTATTCATGAACGGTGTGTGAACTCAGTAGTACTGCTTCTCGATCAATACGCATCACTAAGTCTAAATAACTTCTTTTTTTTAGTACAACTTCTAAGCCTGTATTCAATGTATCGGCCCTATTGTTTGGTGATTGGCCATTGTATACAATTTAGAACTAAAAAAAATATCAGTTTGAATTGCTTTGATTGGACAAGGCATGTGAGGTGAGGAACAACATCAACTGCGATGACCCTCTCTCTCTCTGTCTGTCTGTTGTGTACATGTGTAGGGCCCTCCAATGCAACATGTAACATTTGTGTACGCAGCAGAGCCAGGTGTAGGTGACAGAGGAGGAGAAGTCCCATTTGGCTGCAGTGGTAATTGGTTTGTTTGGTGAGGAAAGATTAGGGAAATGTGTTAATGATTGTCGCTCTGGGCCATGCGCTCATTAAAGCATACTGCTGTCATTATGGGTTCAATTGGGCCTGAGATGCCCACAAAAAGAGCTCAAAGTGGGGAGGAAAAATAGCTTGTGAAGATGTACTGCAATTAGAGCTAACAATGCTAATATGAGCATTCAGAAGACCCTATAGAATAACTGTTAGGGGATTTTAATGAAACTTAAAAGTAATGATGTCTCCTAGGTGAATAAACATACATTTAAAGTAAACCGAGACTTTGATTCTGGTTTCGTCTTGATGTAGACTGGGTTTAGTTAGGCCTGTCACGATATTTACTATACTGACTTATCGTTCAATACATGTTAGATGGAACAGTACTTTTTGGGGGTTAATAGTTATCATGGGTACTTTTTCTTTGCACTAGTTGGAAAATTTTGGTAATTTTTCTGTACTAAGATGCGATTTGAGCTGCAAAAGACGGAATTATGAACTTCTATGACTCATTATAGATACAAACTAACTACTGAAGTGTTGGATTCTGTCATTTATTTACTGCAGTTCATGGTTTTATTTTTGTTTTTTTTTATTTTTTTGTTTTGTTTTTTTTTTACAATTTTTAACATTTTGAATACTTTTGGGGGATAATTCTGCTTTATGGTTTGGTTTCAGTATTATCGTTTATCGTCTATATTTACTTCAGCAACATATCGTACTTCAAAATGTGTTATCGTGACAGGCCTAGGTTTGGTCTTGTTCTATTCCTGGTTTAGTTCTGCATTGGTTCCAGTTTAATTCCATTTTCGATATGCTTTGTGCAAGTGATAGATATGAACGCTCACTATAAAAACATATATTACACTATACAACCATATACATGTTACACTGGTTTCCAATCCCCTAAAATTAGATTTGATCTGTCACTCACCTTTCGAGACAAGGTTACCATTTGTTTTGCTTACATAATAGATAAAATATAGATGCATTTGCAAACTATTATAATATTCACCTTGTACCATGCAGAATAAAAGGCCTCTTCACAGACAATTGCCACTTACAGGACGGTTCAGCTTTCCATCAAGTTGCTGTTAGAATTGCCATTGGCCTTATCTTGAATTATTTACAATAACAATATAGTTAAAGAGGTTTTTTGAATGATAATACCAGTCTTGCAAGATGCTTTGTTGTGTGCAGAACCTTACATCTCTTTTTAAATCTTCCCATTTTAAGTCTAACTTATTCCGTGTTATTTTTAATAGGCTCCGTGCACAGCAGCAGCTAGCTAGGTCACTGTGTCTCAAAGCTAACAGTCACTTTTATTAAAATCAGACTAACATAAAATAAACAACCTATTCAAATTAATTAAAATAACGACTACCAAATTATTTTTATATGTAGAATACTGCAGTTTATGGCGCTGTTTTAATCATAATTAGCATTAGAGTTAGCACTGAGGCACAAACCGAAGTGTCCTTTTTTGACGTATTCATTTTATTTGTGTAATTTTTAACTTGTTGTTAGTGACATCCACCCGCAGCTCCCTGTCCACTGCCTGATCTTTAAATATTTATCAAGTTTAGCGTGACTCTGGAAAAACCTCATAGAGATACAACTGGACAGGAAGTAGTGACGCTAACAGTTGGGTTACCGGGCGCTGCACAGCCAATTTTGTGATTTTTTTTCTCCATTCCTGACCTCTCCTAATTTCAAAAAGCGACTCAACAATTTTAATTTCTATGTTAAACTAAAAGGACAAAACATATACTCCTTGTCAGATTGAGAACTACCAGGCTTCACAATCTACAAACTGCCATTGATTAATCCATCTGCCACTCAACCATTTTCATAAAGCTCTACTGACGTGCATCCTGTGACACAATGAAATCCACACTCAGAGAAACAGCCTCGCTGTGCTGACACTGCACCAGACAATTTGATTTGTAAGATTGCGTTATGTTTCTTATTGCTCCTTTATTTTCCTCCCTAATGTACTCCGAGATCACTAGGAGCCTTCATTTTTCATTCCTGAGCCGCGGTACTTTGATTAGGGCCAATGTCATCTTAATAGAAAGGTCACTCACTGCTGCCCCTGGGGGTCAAAATGATAATGAAGTGCCAGGATGTTAATTATAGCCCTATGATAAAAGTTTATGGCTTGTGGACATTTAGTGCGCAGCCTATGTCCATATATAGGCACGATGGCGCTAGCTAGGTTCAAATACACTTACTTCAAAGCCTGGTCGATATCTGACATCAGGCTCATAACCTTTAAATATGAGGAAATACTAAGTCCTTCATATAAGTAGATGACACACTCTACAGCTGTCCGCAATCAATGAGTGTAGTGCTATGCTAACGTACAGATGGACAGTTTCATTGATGTTTATCTATGCAATGTGGAGAAGCTGTGCTTTGTAAAGTAAAAGTAAAGTACTAGTTCTAAAGGAAGTCATAGTAGTAGTCAAGACTGTAGCACTAGCAAATGTTGTATACTTAAAGGTATTTTTTTCTGGTGGAGGCTTCGTAGCCTGTTAGTCTCCAACAAAAT
Source organism: Periophthalmodon schlosseri (assembly GCA_000787095.1). Lineage (NCBI taxonomy): Eukaryota > Metazoa > Chordata > Actinopteri > Gobiiformes > Gobiidae > Periophthalmodon > Periophthalmodon schlosseri. The sequence continues at coordinate 175,113 of KN471691.1, forward strand.
GTGATTGCTTTGCCTGGAATGTTGCACAGTATGGCATTAAACTTATCTATCTCCATGGATTGCCACCAGGTAAAGTCACGGGTCAGATCTGTGGAGAGGTAAGCTCACAGTAAGCATGTATGTTTTTCGTTGTATTTCTTCAACAATGAAAACGCTTGTAATAGGATCAGCGCACAGCAGCACGCTAGCTAGCTCACTGTGTCTCAAAGCCAACAGTCACTTTTATTAAAATCGGAAAACATAAAATAAACAACTTACTAAAATTCAAATTAATTAAAATGAAGACTACCCAATTGTTTACTTTAGTGCCTCAAAATTAGCATTAGTGTTAGCATGGAGACATAAACATCCTCCAGTGAAGTATTCAGTTTATTTGTGTAGTGTTTAACATCAGTGACATCCACCCGCAGCTCCCTGTCCACTGTCTGATCTTTAAATATTTATTCTTTTTAGCGTGACTCTGCAAAAACCCCATAGACATAAAATTAGACAGGAATTAGTAACGCTAACAGTGAGGTTGCCGGGCGCTCTTGTGCAGAGTTAACTGGACAAATGCAAGACTGATGAGACATGTTGTGGAACATTCTAAGCAAAGCAATACATTCTGAATTACGTCTTTTTTCATTTACTTGTAACAACAGAAGGAAGAAGAGGTTAAATGGTTGAACTGCAGGAGTGGTGACAAAACAATACACAAATTGCACACCAGAGGGACGATGCAGAACTGAGACGACCATGGTGAGAACATTTCCAATAGAAAGTTAATACACGTTTACTATCAGTATATTTTAATAACTGCTTCCACCTTTAGTTTTATCTGACAAACATATTTATTATAATCCTTCCAGCACACACAGGCTTCTACTGCACCTCTGCCATTTCCACAGATTGTGTGATTGATGAGTCTATTGATGATCCATATGGTTCATCTCTGAGGTTACGACCCAGTCTATTGATCCAAGCCGTGCCGTGCCACTTTGATTATGCAGCTGCCACACTGTTTTGCATGAAAATATATGTAAGCGACGCCATCTTGGGTTGTGCGTGTCTTTTTGTATGTGACCTTCTGTCATTGATTCGAGGCCGTGAGAGGAATATTGGTCACAGAGGCATTCAGGCATCAGCAGTCCAACAAGAGCCATGAGTTAAAATGTCTACGGCGCTGACAAGAGGTTTGGACAGCCATGAAATCTGAACGACGGGTCAAAAACGCTAGCAGTTAAGGCAGTTTTCAAGCACCATTGGACAACAAGCACTTTTGGGCAAACAGCAGAGGCCTTATATGTGTCCAACAAAAATACAGCAAGAGACTGGAAAAAGAATGAGTTAAGCTACTGTTTGTAAAGAATGTCCCTTTTTAAAGTGGAAGCTATTGTCTTTTATTGGATGTGTCAAAATAATTGGATTTATTGCACCTCTTTCAGCATTTGGACACAGTGCCAAATCAGATTATCATACACAGAATATCTCAGATGCATTTCTAGTAATAATAATAATGCTTTAGACTTATCATGTATCACCCTGTAGTCTAGACACAGCTCCCCTCCAACCACACACAGCATTCAAACTAGGTAAGATGAGTTAAGTGTTTTGCCTAAGGACACAACAGGTCAGCTGGTACTATATACTATTACTGTTAGATTTGCCAGCCTATCTGAAGGTTGGTGGTTCAAATCCCGCTCTTAACATAAACATCATTGGTTGAGCGGTCAGATCCACTGACCCACAGTTTGGCGGTGCGATTCCAGCTCCCACAGATAAAGGCTATGGGTTGAATGTCCTTGGGCAAGACATTAACCCACCTTGCCCACAGTGTCTGCGTACACTGGTGTATGAAAGGGGGAGTGGTTCCTGGATGTAAAGCGTTTTGAGTGCCCTGAAGGTGGAAAAGCGCTATATAAAAAAATGTGACCGTGTGTGACAAATATCTCCGCAAAAACACAGCATGGAACAGGCATAAGATGTAGACCCCTGCAAAAAGGACTGAGAGACCCTGTGCAGTGCATTTTAACCCACAGCACTAAAGCTGGGGAGACCAGTGCTCCATACAATGTACCATCGCCTGCAGCCAGCTTCCACCTTTGTTTTTCTTCTCTTTTGTTTCTTTCTGCTGAACTGGCAAATCACATCCACACACACTTTGGGGGGATTCATAGCTTTAACTTTATTCAGACAAAAATGCAGAAAATATACAGTGCGTACAAGCCCTCCAGTAATTTATGACCTTTGATTCAGGGGGAGTGTAAGTAAAGTTCAAGGACGTCACACATTATTTGAAGTTTACAAGCTTCTTATCGACAACATGTTATAGTGTAGAATTAACAGTAAATCTCCCCAAGTCTAATAGGTCTATCTTCTGTGCTGTTCTTAAGCCTCATTAAACACCAAGGGAAGAACCGTAAGAGCTATCTAATCAATAATAAATAACCTAAATAAATAAAATTGGTTAGTTGATAATTTTGGAAAGTAATCATAACTGGTTTTGTTCTTCTATTTCTATGTTTTACTGAAAAGGTGGGAAGATCCTCAGATTAGATACAGGTCAACACTATATTATCCCTGAAATGAGATAAGTATTATATAAGGGATCCACCACAGGACTGGTCAAGCAATTTGATGTTTAAAACTGAATTCAGGCAGAAATACCCAGTACAAAGCTGGGTTGGGGTAAAATATAAGGTATTATCACAAAAGTCCACTCGGGGCAGCGTGGGGCAGCGGAGTAAAGGCTGAGTGACAATGCAGGTTCGGAACGCGCAGGTATTTTTGTAGCCCCTCCAAACGGCATCAAAACATCATTTCTGTATTTGTCAGCATATCATGACACCTGCCATGTCAGCCAGCACACATGTCGACACCACCACTGTCAAAACCCAGAGAAAAGGGGAGAGATAAAGGAGACGGATGACTTTGAAATGGAAATGTACAAGGACAAGTGTGGAGTCTACTCTTCACAACTACAGGTCAATACGGCACACGTTTACGGAGCTTACTGAGGTCAAGAACTTTACAGGGATTCATGTGCGTATGTCCTGATAAGGTAGATATACTTTGAATTGGGTCCGGTGCATTTGACCCGTCCTTCATTGCCGCTGGGTTAGGGTGACCAGATGTCCCTATTTACCCAGGACAGTCCTAGTTTTGAGCCCTGTGTCCCATGTCCCAGCAGATCTATCCAAAAACATTGATTTGTCCCAGTTTTATACAAGAAATGTCCCCATTTTTGACCAAATTGACACCCGCCAACAGTAAAGAAGGGAATATATTGTCATTTGTTTAGCTAAAATACAGGAAACATGCTTAAAAATGACCACAAGGCAAAAAAAAACAAAAAAACCCCAACAGAACTCCATCATTTTATACTGACCCCCAGGCTCTTTCACTGCTTAAAAATGACCACAAGCCAAAAAAAAACAAAAAAAACCAAACAACAGAACTCCATCCTTTTATACTGACCCCCAGGCTCTTTCACAATTTAATTTATACAGACTAACCCAACTATCCCAAACATGTGTCCCAGTTTTAAATTTTGAAAATCTGGTCACCTTATGCTGAGGTAACCTGTCAGGGGCAGTACGTCTCCCAGATCTGCTCTTTTGACATTGTGAAAATGTCTTCTATAGTGTGTACATATAGGACCAGAGAGTTAATTGTACATAAAATGCATTTTCATGAAAGGAACATAAAAAAAAAAAAAAATTTGAAATCACATTGTTGGTTAATTGATTTGTCAACAAATGACTGAGAAAAACAATATACAATTTGTTTGCTATTGGACTTTTGACCATCCAAAACAAATTCAGATGTGCTTGAAATGACAAATAGTTCTTATGGAATTCTTTAGGCAGCTTAAAACTTAAATCCAACCTGCAATAGTTTTTCCTACAGGCAGAACAAAACAACGGTTGCAGAGTTTCGCCTTCAATGCCATAGGACAAATCAAACTTCACTATAGATTTTTGTTCCTCTTATCTTTCCTGACTGCCCTTCCTTCTCTGTTTGAAGTCCAAATAAAGCTACAGAGCTTATAAACCCACCCTGGATCAAAGTATTAGAAGGAAGAAAAAACTTTCTTGGGCATGATGTTCATCTGCAGGCTATGTGAACCTGCAGGCTTCTGTTTGACATATTAAAGTCATGTGGATTTATACATGTGTCTCTCTTTTTCCATGTCTCCGAACCTAATGTGATGGAGATATTAATGAGATATAGGTTTTACATCAGATGTCCTTCCATAATATCCATAATTTCTAATAGCCATTTGATTAGACCACAGACTGGTGGTCCATACTACAAATTATTCAGATTGGTGTATTTAGCAAACGTGTGACTCTTCCATCATAGCTTTGATAAGATTTAGAACGTTATTCTGAGCTCTGTCTAACACCAAAGTGTATGTTAGTGAGGTTATGATGGCAGAGGAGGTTTACGCCTGCAGTAAAACTACTAATATTCATTTGGGTCAATTCACCAAGAAGCCTGAGGGCCAGGAAAATTTGTTCTGGGCAACATTTTGCCCCCAGGCCGTAGTTTGGACACCCATGGATTAGAGGGACATGGACAAGTATCTACTTCATTACTGCACAATGATATCCAACAAGAAGTGAAAGTTACGAACTAATTTATAGTGAAGTATTGAGGTCAAATCATCTCTAAACCTTCTAGTGTTATTGAAAGCCTGCTCTCCACTTTGTCTGAACGAATGAAAGAACAAAAGTAATGAAGCGGGCAGCCTGTGCCTGGGTGGGTTATGCCCGGTTATTCAATTTTAAACCACACATTTCAAACATGCAGAAGACCAATCTTATTCTAAATAACCTTATGAACAATGAAGGCTAGTAGGCTGAAACTTACTGAGGCTCAGGTCTCTTAAGACATGCCATAAACAATAAAGGCAGGTTAGGTATTTTAAGTTTGTAAGAGAGTGCCTTGGTCATTTGTATTTTTGTATTTTTCTAAATAACTAAATAAATATGTTTCATGTAAACTTGGATTAGAACTGCTCAGTGGCTATGATGACATGCACATCGAAAATCTGAACACTATCTGGTTTCTGGAGTTATTAGATGATTTAAATGTAACTGTTACATCATATGTGAGTTGCTTTTTGATTGTTCACACCTGTGCAGGTTTTGACGAGCAAAAAAGAGCAAAATAATATGGCAAAGACAAAAATGTAAGGGTAAATGTTAAATGTTAACGACTGAAGGTTATTTTGAAGTGCATTGTACTTTCACTGACAATGGCATGTCACCAGTTGTGTTTGATGATCAGTTTTCTCTTGTGCATGTAAACACACCCCGAAATTCAGAGCATAATAGTAATAATACTAATATAGTTGTATTGTGTGAGTTTTACTGGCCATGTAAATGTAATTCCACTGATCACACTTTAAAGAACACATTTTGTGCATTCTTGTGGTTTTATTTCCTTTCTGGTCAACTTGAAAAAAGCATTTCACATTTTCTACCTTAAAATAATGTTTGCATTTGGAAAATGTACTTTCATAAACGTCACCTCATTTCCATTTAGGCATTTAGGTGTTGGAGCTCCCTCTGCTGTCATGAACAATTAGAAAGTAAACAAATTAGGTTCTTATCCCCTATGAATGCTATATGCTAATAGAGCCATGCGTTTGTTATGAACAATTTGACCACAGAACGATTCCGGTGATGGCTTATAGGTTTAAAAACGCATAGGAGAAGTCTGCATTTTTACCTTTGAAGAAAAAAAACTGGCAAAATGTGAACAGGGCTTCTTTGAGTGCTCAGAGAAGACAACTTTGGATTAATGAATTAACAAACCAAGCGTGAATGAAGCAAAAATACAACTCCAGGTATGTTTTTGATGAGGAGACGATACAACATGGGTAAAAGCTAAAAAAAACTTAAAGACCCAGGATGAACTTGTGAACTACATTCCTCTTTTTTTCTTTAATGCAGAACTTCAGAGTCCTGAAACTTCTCCTTGTGTATTTGTATTCTCATTCTACGTCTCACCTATTATAACCATGGAAGTGAAAGTCTTCTCTCTTTTTAGTGAATGAAATGATTTGAAAAAAGACAACTACAAAGGGAAGCAGGAAAAAACTTTAGCTGCTCACATTTTGTCAAAGTGGTAGGGCATACAAAGAACCTATTCTTCAGACTGCATTGGTTCTATCTCATTTGAACGCCCTGCTGCATTAAGTTGTTCTTTCAAGTTCACATTGACTTATTGAGGACTTGGACTCAAAACTTCATGATTATGCTCAAATTGTTCTGATCATCTCAATGTTTAAAGGGACTATATAATGCAAAATTGACTTTCTAGAGCTTTTGACCTCATAACAGTGTTATTAGTGCCTTATGTACATGCCCAAAGTGTTTTTTTTTTTTTTTTTTAATCGATAACTTCTTGGGCTAGCCAGAAGACGCTTTGTGAAAATCCTCTTGGAGGCGTTTTGTTTTTATTTACCACAACTTTTTGGAGAAAATGTGCGTTTGGTTGTTATCCTGAAAGACGAGAAGGGCCCAGAGCAGGGGAACATGCAGTGTCAGAGGGAGGGGCAACAGTGTAACTGCACCTCGCACGTCTGACACCAATGTAGCCTTCTGGTGTGAGGAAACACGACAAAGTTCTTCTTGTTGTTTATGTTCTGAACACAAGAGCTACTATTGGTCATAACCCACACCAAGACAAGCACAACACAAGCACAGAACAACAGCAGTCTCAATTCAACAGAACAAAAACAACCAAAGGTGTCAACCCTGAACCAAACACTAAATATCCGATCATTACAATATGATAGAATAGTTACATCTGTTTTGAACAACAATGATTTGATAGCAAAGTTATATGTGCGATAAGGCCTAAAACAGAGTAATAACATTAACACTAAAATAGTGTAACATAACAATAACCATAATTTTATATCAGTAATAAAAATATTATCGACCTACTACAATAGTTAGATTTAGAATCTCACGGCAGTGTAACATATGTATGTTTCAGTGGACATTGATCTGCAATTACCACAGGTCCATCTACTAAAACAACGGAGGTAAAACACATGCTAATACTATTGGCTGCACCACTGATAAATAGCTATTTAC